>PVJC01017881.1:0-32021 GCA_004026665.1 Murina feae
ATAGATTATCTAGTGAAGTTAAAGATATGCCTATACTTGGCCTGGCAATTCCACTACCAGGTATTCATCTTAAGAAATGGTACTTGATGCTGCTGCCAAATCCTGAAACATTTTTGAGGGTCATAGTAATTCAGCAGTGAATTCAGTTGCTTTTTGGCTTTCTCCACTGAGGATTCAGCCTTCCCTCATTTACTAAGTAGTCACTCTTACCAAGTTTTACTTTGTTTTGTTTTGTTTTGCTTTTGTACTTGCAAACTTATGCATTAAAATTCCCTTTCCTATTGTTTTAGGAGAGTTATAGAAAGTGTTCAAGTAGGTGTGTGTGTTTAATCAACAGTTTTTATTTGGAAGTTCCATACTTTTTTCATTATATATCAAGCTCTTACACACTGTTTTTAATGACTAACCTTTCTCCCTATTATACATCTGTCATTTCTTCTACTGGAGTCCAAACCATCCAATTCTGATGTTAAAAGATTGAAATATTTATCACAAGATGGTTAATAATCAAGAGGGAATTGGAATAAGGGGTAATTTTTTAAGTTTTATTTTTTCTTTCTTTCTTATGTCCTAATAATATATTTATCAGCTGAATGGTCCTTTTGACCATTCAGTGGCTTGTGAAGAAAGAGAGAATACACCATTTAATACTCTGTTCATGCTTGATATGCCTGCCAATTTTGGGAAGACAAATAAGGGTATAGATGACTGAATGAATAGCTGGTAAACTCTATTTGAGGCCAGTTTTCAACTGGTTAGATACTTGGGATTTAGAATTTAGGTGAATTAGCTACGAACAGTCCTTACAGTTTTATATCATTCCTCATAGGCCCAAAGCATTGATTATAGCGACTATATCTCTAGGGCATGTCCACACTACGGATCAGGGAAGTGGAGCATGTTTAGAGCCAAGCTATCTTTAGAAATGCAGCACAGCGAGAGGCTGACTGACAGGAATTCTAGTATTGAGCAATTCCAAAGTGCCAGATTCTTAAAGTAGTTACCCGAGAAAACTTGACATGCCAACAAATTCACATCAGTATTTACTCTGATGATATCCAAAAGGCAGTAAAGTTATATTAGAGACTAGAGGTTCCGTGCACAAAATCTGTGCACAGGTGGGGTCCCTAGCCCCCCGCAGTCAGGGCCGATCGGGGGCCTTCCAGCTGCTGGCAGAGCTTTCCTTTGTTCCGCGTTGCCCTGATGGTCAGCGCACATCATAGCGAGCGATCAAACTCCCCAGGGGACACTTTGCAAATTAGTCTTTTATGTGATCTGAGCCTTTTAAAAATAACTTATATTTTGGAAAAAGGAAAAAAAAACATTCATGGTTGAAGTTCATAAGATATAATTAGGTAATTGTTGAATCAGTTTATATCCCTACCAGTAGTGGCTGAGAGTACCTTTTTCTGTATCTTGATCAACACCAGGAATTAAGTCTTTGTCAAGTTGATAGGTGAAAAACAGTATCAATTTAATTTGTTTATTTAACAGTTAGACTGAAGATTTTTTTCTATATTTTTGTCCACTTGTATTTCTTCTTTTGTGACATGCCTATTCATATGTGTTGTTGATTTTTAAAAAATTAATTTGTAAAAGCTTTTTGTATTTAAGGATACTAACCTTTTGTCTACAACACATTACCATGGGTTTTTTTCCCTGTTTATTTTTTACTTAAGGAATCTTTTCAGTGATTGTTTAAAAGTTTTACATTATGTACTGTCTGATCTTACAACTGAGATCATCTGTCTTGTGCACTGCTGCATTCCCAGTGTATAGAATAGTGCCAGACATATAACACTTACTTAAGCCTTTGTCAAATAATTATTATATGAACTGAAGAGACAGGAGTTTAAATAGGACTCTACCATATTTAAGGACAGAGAAAAAAGCAAAAATAGATTCTAATGGAGAACTCAGCACTGAAAAACAATAAATTTAATTTGAAAAGTATTGTAATTTGTTCTAAATTGTAATTAACCAAATATATGTTTACTTTGAAATGCTAGAAAAAAACAAAAGACCAATTCAAATGTAATGGGATAATTCAGCAATGACACTTGGAAGCAGTACTGCACAGCAGCAGATCAGTGATTTCTTACTGCCAAAAAAAGTACAACAAAATAAGGAAAGAATATCCAGTATCTTTATCTCTCTAGATTATAGGTATGTACTAACATCCTAAAATAAACTTGAACTTTTCAAATTATTTCAGAGTGTCTCAATATTTCTTTGACAAAGAGCCACAAAGATTTTGTCATATCACAAGAATGCTGAGAGCTAGAACCTTAATGGACACTAGAAAACCAGAAGCTACTGTCTGTAGTAACTTCTATTCCACTTGGATATTTTACTATGTAAGCTGATTACAAAAGGTCCTTTCAGCCGCACAAGCTTCAGTCAACCTGAAAGAGATCCCAAGGAACCAACTTAATTAATAACATTTTCCCAGTTGCAGGTTCCTCTTCCATGAGAGGCTCTCTTCTTATACTTATGCTTAATGTATCATATTTTTTTAAAAACTCTAAAGAAAGAACTCTTTTTAAGTAGAAAATTATTAGTGACTTTTTCCATTAATAAAAAAATAGGTTTTTATTTTTACTTACATTCATCATAGAATCCATAAATACGATTGATGCTAGCACACTCATGGTTTCCTCTCAAGAGAAAGAAGTTCTCTGGATATTTGATTTTATAAGCCAATAGCAAACAAATGGTTTCCAAAGACTGCTTTCCTCTGTCCACATAATCTCCTAAGAAAAGATAGTTGGCTTCTGGTGGAAAGCCTCCATATTCAAATAACCGCAGTAAATCTGTATACTGTCCATGAATATCTCCTAAAAAGAGAAAAAGTCAGCTTTAAAATATTTGGTTACTGTTGTACAATCACCTTCTATGAAATGATTCATATTTATTTCCTTGTATAATCATCTCCCCTTGAATGTGGGCTGCAGTGATTTGCTTCAAATAAAGACGATATAGTAAAAGTAAGAGGGGCTGTCACATCTGAGATTATTACAAAAGATTGTGACTTCCATCGTGCTGTACTCTCTTGCTTTCTCTCACTCTTAATGACACCAGCTGCCTTCTGGAAAAGCACACATGGCGAGGAACTGTAGGAGGCCTTTGGCCACCTGCTTCTTGGGAACAGAGGCCCTCGATCCATGAGCACATAAGGAACTGAATCCTTTCCCAGGTCAACCTCGAAATGACCACAGCCCCAGATGACACCTTGGCTGTAGTCTTGTGAGAGCCCTAGAACCAGAGGGCCCAGTAGGCTGGGTCCAAAATCCTGACTCACAAAAACTGTGAGGTGATAATGTTGTTTTAAGCAGTAAGGTTTTGGGGTGATCTGTTCTACAACAACAGAGAACTAATACAGTTAATCTTATTATCTGGTAGTTTAACTTAGGTCCTATTGTTAATAGCAAATAGCAGGACAAATAGCAAGAACTCAGAAATAGTACATCACTAAGAAACATGCAAAATAAATTATTTTTAAAACCCTCACCCAAGAATACATTTTTCATTGATTCTAGAGAGAGAGGGAGAAAGAGAGAGAGAAACATTGATTGGTTGCCTCCCATATGCACCCAAATGGCAACTGAACCCCTAATGCTTCAGTGCATGGGACAATACTCCAACTAATTGAGTCAGACTGGCCAGGGCCAGAGAAATTTCTGAATATAGCAAATAATCCTTGATTGAGCAAAAACTGATGGTGAAGTCCATAAACACTATGTCTTAATCACTAACAGCCACTACTAAGAAAAACTGCATTATTAAACCAAAAGCCAGCACAATACATTGTTTATACCACTTCTTGCTGTTAGATGAACTATGTAAAAATGTGATTACTCCACTTAAGGTCTTAAGTTTTTGCTTTTGGCCAAAAGCCATTATAAGACTTAAAAGAACAAACTGTAAAGTTATATAATTTTCAAAATAAATCAAAATGATTACAACAAAGCTAGAATACCATGAACATTGCCATATTGACACTAATTCTGTACCTGTTTGTTTTTTTTTAACTTGTGCACCGACATGCCTATTTCACCCCTTCTTTAACATTAGACAATTGGTTCTTGGTATTTTTTTCAATTTGATTATCATTCAGGATTTGATTTTGAATTGCATTTCCCTGACTACTAGTGAGATTGAGGCTCTTACATTTATTGGCCATTTGAATTTCTTCTAAGATCTGACCCTTTTTATTACTTTTTTAACTGTATAGCTTTTTCTTATTTCTTTATAAGAAATCTTTTATATAGTGCGAATAGTGATCTTTTTATCTGTTGTACATGTAGCTAATATTTTGTTTGTAACTTGTCATTTCATGAAAGTTTCATTTTTAAAAAAATATATATATTTTTTTGCCCTGACCAGTTTGGCTCAGTGGATAAAGCGTCGGCCTGCAGACTCAAGGGTCTCAGGTTCGATTCCAGTCAAGGGCATGTACCTTGGTTGCAAGCACATCCCCAGTGGGGAGTGTGCAGGAGGCAGCTGATCGATGTTTCTAACTCTCTATCCCTCTCCCTTCCTCTCTGTGAAAAATTAGTAAAATATATTAAAAATATATATATATATTATATATACAAATATATTATATATATAAAAACATATATATAATATATATATATAATATATATATATTTATTGACTTCAGAGAGGAAGATAGAGAGAGAGAGAAAAACATCAGTGATGAGAGAGAATCATGGATCAGCTGCCTCCTGCACTCAGGTCCCCAATGGTGACCCAGCCCGCAACCTGGGCACATGCCCCTGATGGGAATCGAACCCGGGACCCTTCAGTCTTCAGGCCAACACTCTATCTACTGAGCCAAACCAGCCAGGGCAAAAGTTTCATTTTTAATAGAATTTTATAAAAGAAAGCCTATTAGTCTTCTCTTTTGTACAAAAACTTTAAAATGCTTTCCCTAGATCATCTTCACTGTAAATATGGGAGAAAAACTGAGATTCAAAAGAGATTGTTTCCTGCTTTACCCATCTACTTACCACAAATTTTCAGCGGTGCTTCCAATTCCAAAAGAATAGGTTGACTGAGAAAGATCTCCCGAGACTTGATACATAAGCCCCGAACTTCTGCTTCAGTCATCTGCACAATCTTTCCCGGACGACATCCTCGTACTGATAAACAATGAATAAATGGTCAGTTTTCTAAAAGTTATCCACAAAATAATAATATCTTAACAGGCAGCAAACTATCAGAAAACCTGTTATGCCCTATGACTAACAGTAAGATTATTCTATGATCTTTTGCTTCTATCTCCATTCTTGTTAGTTCTTGATGCTCCGGCAAGTTGCTACCATGCAAATAGAGCCCTCTTAGCTCTTCCGGCAGCTAACTTGAGGCCTCACAGCCCAAAAAAGTTTCAGGGACAGCACCTGTTGAGTGTCTGGCCAATTCTCTCAGCAAAGTCTTGCATTTAATAATAAAATGCCAAAATAGCATAATTAAGCTGTGACTATGAAGAAAGGAATATTAGGAAAAGCAGCTGTCAGGTGGTTTAGCTTCACACACTTCTTGGAATATCATCAGCAGTTCCAAGAATTTTATCAACTATCACTTCTATTTTCCTGTCAAAACAGATTTTCAAAGGTGCCAAACATTTAATAAATTTCAATGCATTATATAATCTAATAAAAGAGCAATATGCAAATCAACCCTCACTCTGTTACACCCACAAACCAATCAGGAGCAAGTATGCAAATTAACTCAACTAAGATGGCGGCAGCCACGGAGCTGGAGTTGCCCCGGCAATGGAGGAAGCCAGGGCCCTGTGGGCCCTGAGCTCTACTTAAGGCTACAAAGTTTCAATTATAGAAGAGAAACAAACCCTAGATACCTCTCGGCCTGGGACCTTGAGTTGCCAGGGGCAACCCAGGCTTCCAGTGGGGGACCAAGGCAACAAAGTTTCAATTATAGAAGTTAAATAAATCCCAGATACCTGCTTCCAGCCAGGCACCCAGGTAGAGACCCGAACCCTGAAGGGACTGTGGGCAGCCTGAAACGGCCCTCTGCCCCTCACCCAGGCTGGCCACACCCCCACGGGGTGAGGATCCCCACTGGGGGGCTTGGCCAGCCTGCAAACAGCCATCAGCCCTTCACCCAGGCTGGCCAGGCACGCCAGCAGGTGGACATCCCCGAGGGGTCCCAGATTGTGAGAGGGCACATTCTGGGCTGAGGGACGACCCCCCCCCCCCAGTGCACAAATTTTTGTGCACCAGGCTTCTAGTTATTTTTATAATAGGGCATTATACTAAAAATTCTATAAGCTAGTTAGATGAAGAAAAAACACTTTTCATATGAATGAGAAAATAAAATTCATTAACTAATATGGTTTACAGAAATTTCTGAGGTGGAGTGGAATTCTTTATTTGCCCTAATGAATTGAGCTTGTAATAATTTCCTCTCATTATCTCTTCACTCACTTTCTCTTTAACCTCTAAATATACTGTTAGCTCCCATTCAATCTTAACTGAGAAGACATTTAAACAAGAAAAACATACGCTATATCTTTATATACCTCTACTATTCTCCATTTACAATTAAGTCCACACATTTTTAAAAAATATTTTTATTGAGTTGAGAGAGGGAGGAAGAGGAAGAGAGCTAGAAACATCAACAATGAGAAAGAATTATTGATCACTTGCCTCCTGCACATCCCATACTGGGGATCGAGCCCACAACACAGGTCCCGATCAGGACTCACACCACGACCTTCTGGTTCATAGGTTTTTGCTCAACCACTGAACCATGCCGGCCAGGCTAAATTTTACCTTTCAATAACCACCTGCTACTTTCTCCAGCAAGTTTTTATCAATACCTGCCTTCTCTGAAATAGAAAGGATGCCAAGAAAAAAAATAACCAATTCTACTATCTATCATGTCTGCCCCATCTTTAACATTTTAATTCAGTTGGTTCTACCCTACTTCCACACTCAATAAAGATTCACTCAAGGATACATACGAATCAATAGCAGAGTGCATTTAAATCCAGGTTTCCGATATTGCCTAAATTTTTCTGTATGATAAATGTCAATTAATTTCAATATATATGATGTAACAAAAGTAGTTTACAGTTACTTGTGTGGAAAACAATACAATAATTAATAAGTAATAACACAAGATAACCTATAACCAAGATTACTCTATCCAGCAAAGTTATCATTCAGAATCAAAGCTTCCCAGACAAGAGAAAGCTAAAAGGAGTTCACCACCACCAAACCAATATTATATGAAATGTTACAGGGTCTTCCTTAAGGGGGAAAAAAAGGTAAAGTATGAATAATAAAATGGCAATAAATACATATCTAAAAAACAAAATAAGCAGAATAAAAATAATACAAGAATAAACTCTGGTTTGTGTACTCACAACTATAAACCTACTTTTGCCCCAGCCTGTATTTTGCACATAAATCTACCTTTAGCGAAAAAAGAAAAATGTATAATTATTACAATTGCCTAAAATGTGGAATTTTAGTTTTAAGTGAAAGAATTAGGCAGTTGCCATAATTTCAATGTACTTGAAGTCTGTCTGATAGGAAAAATTAATGTGGTTTCAGAGCCTACAGGTGGCCTTCAGAACCCCTATATAACAAACAAGAATGTCTGTAAGACTGTGTATGTACATGAACATATATATTTTTCTGACAAGACCTCTGGCTTTCATGAATTCTCAAACAGGTCTATGAATCACCTTAGAAAATCATTCCAGCCCTGACTGGTTTGGCTCAGTGGATAAAGCGCTGGCCTGCGGACTGAAGGGTCCCAGGTTCGATTCCGGTCAAGGGCATGTACCTTGGTTGCGGGCACAACCCCCGTGGGGAGTGTGCAGGAGGCAGCTGATCGATGTTTCTCTCATCTATGTTTCTAACTCTCTTTCCCTCTCCTTTCCTCTCTGTAAAAAATCAGTAAAATATATATTTTTAAAAATCATTCCAAGTACACTGATAAGCAGATAATGATAAAAGGGTAAAGAAGGAAAGGAACTGCCCTGGCCAGTGTGACTCAGTTGGTTGAGCATCGGCACATGTGCAGAAAGGTTGCCAGTTTGATTCCCAGTCATGGCACATACCCAGGTTTCAGGTTCGATCCCTGGTGTGGCTATGCACAGGAAGCACCAATGTTTCCCTTTCTCTCACATCGATGTAACACACATAGGTGAGGGCTAGACAATTCAGGAGTAGAGGAAGGAGTATCCCAGCCCTAAGGTTCTCAAAGTGTGACTCCTTTTTTATTGTGTTGACACCTGCACCATGTAAAAGCAATGGTTGCTAAAACTGCTGGTACCCAGCACAAACCAAGTCAGTGCTGTCTAACTGTACTACTGCCGTCACTAGTGTTTACTGCCATGCACTTTTAGTAAACATAAAAGCCCAGCTTCACTTAAGAATGCCCTTAATGAAGCAGTAAAAACAATTTTATTGTATCTCCACCACTGAATCTCCAGCTTTTCCATGTTCAGTATGAAATGGGAAGTGCCCATAAAGCATTTCTGCTGCATACCGAAGTACAATAGCTGTCTCCAAGAAAAGTACTCATGTGACTTAGTTTGAAGCTGATCTGGCCACTCCTCTCCAACCCTCACAGAACATCTTTTTTACTAGAAAGCACAACTGACAAACTCTGGTTATTCACACTTAGATATTTAACTGATACTCTTGAAAACGAAAAAAGTGAGTTTGTCATTTCAAGGAAAACAACTGACAGCATTTGTTGCTAATGTTACATTTCAATTTTTCAAGTGAAAATTAAAATTTGGGAAACCTTATATCCAGCACCACGAACCTGATGGCTTCTCCATACTTAAGGCATCTTCTAATATCTTGTTATAATATTAACAAATGTGATTTTTTTGATATCATAGAAGGTGTGAGTACATTTGAACATCTACATAATTCAGTTTAACCAATATTCTCCAAACGACTAATGCATACTACAAAGTCATGTGTAAGACCCATTTAAAGTACAAGATAGATCAGATCAATGAATAAACTGTTAGGAAATTACCACTTGTATATTTTTGGTACATGTTAAGGAATGCCCACAATATACATAATAGATGTCATTAAAGTTATTATGAAAATAACTTTGACTTCTCTAATCTTGAACATAGGGGAAGAATTAGGGGAAAAGTAAAAGTAGTGTTAGACAAGCCAAGAAAATGTCTTGGTCAACCTGTAATTGACAGGTTGGGAACTTGGGGATATTCGGATGAACATTCTAGGGATAGAATTTCTTTACAGTGAAAAAAACTGCCAAAACCTCCAAATTATACAGTGTCAGCACAAATGAACAGCCAACAACAACATTCCCACTAGATTATGCACATAGTATAAATGCCTCTCCTTGTCCTTGCACAAATGTGGGTAAATTTGGGAAGGGAGCATACCGAGGCCAGTGATTTTTACGAAGGTTATGTATACCCTCAGAAATCACTGTCACATATGTGAACAGTGCAGAGACAGGATAAGGACAATTGTCATTGCCCTTTAACTACTTTTTCTACTACATAAAAAGTACCCACTGATACCAGAAGCTGAACTTATCCATCAAACTAGGAAAAGACTAGCTACTAATTATTTATACTTCTTTATCTTCAGAATCAGTGTGTGTACTTTTAGCCTTCTACCCTTAATTGTGGAATAAACACTTTATTCCGAATACATTTAAGCATTTTCATTTTTTCCAACAGATAGAAAGTCTCTGTTGTATGGCATATTTCAGAGACTGAAGTATATAAAAATAAATACTTTTCACCTACTAATAACCAATACTTCAAAAGTAATCAATTCAGTCTGGGGAATATGGAGGGTGTACCGGAAGGAAGAATTTTGACATTTATCTCTTTGTCCTATCTTCTCTGATCCTCCATTTTTCCAGGAAGAATAAGCTGTGAAATAGCTCTTTACAGCAAATAGAGGAGCAGTGATTACTGTCTGGGTTATAAAAATTTGTATCCACGCAAAAACAGAAGATTCCACCACATCACTGCTAAGCTTCCTGACATTCACAAACCATTTCTCTTAGCATCCCTATACCCCAATCCCAAGACTTCCAGGGTAACCTTTGTTTCAAAAACACTTAATGACATTTTTGTTATTACTTCTAAATATCTTGACATTCTTATGCACCTACATTGTTTTAATTGTTAGAGTTGTTTAAGAATGCCTGTCATTGGGATGCATACCCTGTTAAACAATAAACGTGGAGAATAAGATATGAGAGAAAAAAACTATCAAATACAACTTACTAATCCTAAATCTTAATATAACCTGTCTTTAGACTCAAATGTAAATAGATGTCTAAATCCCAATAAATCGTAATCTTGGATTTAGAAATTTACCAGAAAAGCTCCAGCTATCCTTAAGTAACAAAACAGAAACACTTCTGGGCTACTCAAACTATCAAACTCTCTCTCACCTGCTGGAAGTAACTAATGGGAAAACAAACACTCCAAATTTCTGAATCAGTTAAAACCTGTACCACCCTTTATGGCTCCTCTAGCTTCTCATCCAAGAAGCAAGAAAGTAGCCCTCAGACGATCTCCCCTGCTCCCCGACCTACTCTTCTCTAACAGACGTGGCTTTGGATCTATACACTCTTTCTCTACAGAAGCTGAGGCTGCCACTAGCAACTTAACACTTTCTTCAAAATGCCTAATCTTTAGACTACTGCAGCGGTTCTCAACCTGTGGGTAGCGACCCCTTTGGCAATCAAACGACCCTTTCACAAAGCGTGGCCTAAGACCAACCTGCATATCAGATATTTACATTCGGATTCATAACAGTAGCAACATTACAGTTATGAAGTAGCGACAAAAATAATTTTATGGTTGGGCCACTACATGAGGAACTGTATTTAAAGGGCCAGAAGGTTGAGAACCACTGGACTACTGGGCTGTAATTAAACAATTTACTAAAAAAAAAAAAAAAAAAGCTTTAAATGGTCTGGCAGTTCTGAAAAAGGTTAAATATGGAGTTACCATATGGTCCAGCAATTCTGCTCCTACTTACATACTCAAAAGAACTGAAAACATGACCCCACAAAAACCTGTACATGAATATTCATGGCAGTATTATTCACAATAGCCAAAAAGGGAAAACAACTCAAGTGACGAATGAATAGACACAATTTGTTATTTTATACAGTGAGATATTCATCCATAAAAGGAACGAAATACTGACATGTGCTACAACATGGGTAAACTTTTAAAACATTAAAAGAAGTCAATCACAAAAGACCACATATCATACACTTTCATTTATATCCAAGATCCAGAACAGGCACAATCCCGACAGAAAATAGCGGCTACCTGGTGTGGGGAGAGGGGGAAGTGGGTGAAGAAAAAAAGAAAGTGTTGGCTAATGGGAACCAGGTTGTGCCTGAGGGTGGAAACATTCTAAAGTTGGCTGTGCTGCCCTGCTGGCGATGCTCAGTGGTTGAGCGTTGACTTATGAACCAGGAGATCATGGTGCGATTCCCGGTCAGGGCACATGCCAGGGTTGCAGGATCCATCCCCAGTGTGGGGCCTGCAGGAGGCAGCTGATCATTGATTCTCCCTCACCACTGATGTTTCTCTCTCTCCCTCTCCCTTCCTCTCTGAAATCAATAAAAATATATTCAAAAATATAAATAAAAAAATAAAGTTGGCTGTACAACTCAGAAAATATAGTAAAAAAATCACTGAATTATACACTTCAAATAGATGAACTC
This sequence comes from Murina feae, assembly GCA_004026665.1. Taxonomy (NCBI): domain Eukaryota; kingdom Metazoa; phylum Chordata; class Mammalia; order Chiroptera; family Vespertilionidae; genus Murina; species Murina feae. The sequence goes on from PVJC01017881.1 coordinate 11,740, forward strand.
TATGGTATGTGAATTATAGCTAAATAAAACTTATTTTAAAAAGGGGGGATAATGTGGTTTCATTAATCTATTTCAGCTAATTGGCAATTTAATATAATAAAAAAAGAAAAAAATCAAGAATATTGTGGAAGTCCAATCACTATTTTAAAAACTAGAGGCCTGCTGCACAAAAATGTGTGCACTGGGTGGGGGGAGGGGGTCCCTCAGCCCAGCCTGTGCCCTCTCGCAGTCTGGGACCCCTTGAGGGGTGCCCACCTGCTGGTGTGCCTGGCCAGCCTGAGTGAGGGGCTGATGGTCATTTCAGGCTACCCACAGCCCCTTCAGGGTTCGGATCTCTACTGGGGTGCCTGGCCAGCCTAGGTGAGGGGCAGGGGGCCATTTCAGGCTGCCCATAGCCCCTTCAGGGTTCGGGTCCCTACTGGGGTGCCTGGCTGGAAGCAGGTATCTGGGATTTATTTAACTTCTGTAATTGAAACTTTGTTGCCTTGGTCCACTGCTTGATGCCTGGATTGCCCCAGGCAATCCAAAATCCCAGACTGGCAGGTATCTGGAGGTTGTTTATCTATAATAATTGAAACTTTGTAGCCCTGAGTAGAGCTCAGGGTCCTCAGGGCCCTGGCTTCCTCCATTGCCCGGGGCAACTCCAGCTCTGTGGCTGTGGCCATCTTAGTTGAGTTAATTTGCATATTTGCTCCAGATTGGTTGATGGGTGTGGCTTGTGGGTGTAATGGAGTAAGGGTTAATTTGCATATTACTCTTTGATTACATTAGATAAGATTAAGTCCTGCTGATCCCCACCACCATCATGTAGAAAAATTGTGTCAAATGTTAACTTATATGTTCATGTAATATAAAAAACAAACAAAAAAACCCACGCAAAAACCTAAAAGTAGCTATTCTGCTGGATAGTCTTTACAAAATACCATTGTGGATGGCTCAGTTGGTTGGAGCGTCACCCTGCACACCAAAAGGTTTCGGGTTTGATTCCTAGGCAGGCACATACCTAGTCTGTAGGTTCGATTCCTGGTCAAGGTGCATACAGGGGGCAATCAGTCATTTCTCTCTCTCTCTCCCTCCCCCATCTTCCACTCTCTCTGCGAAAATCTATAAAAACATAACCTCAGATGAGGATTAAAAACAAACAAAAATACCATCACTTAAAATCTGAGTTAAATTAAACTATCACATGACATCCCTGAAAAACAAGGCAAACACAAAAATGTCTACCTGAAGATAAAATTACTTAAGAAAATCCAAGTCTGTTTTGGGTGTTTTTTAATGGATCTAGATTTTGGAAGGGGAAAGGAGAGGAGGGGCCTGGAGAATTTAAGGACCTCAGGGAGGCACTGTCAAACAAACTAAATATACTTTCCTGGATTAAGAAGCAAGTAATGAAATTCTTTACTGATGGGTGTAATGAACATGAACAGAGAGGAGGCTAATAAAAACTCCCAAATCACCTGTTTATGTTAGGAGTTTCTTGAGTGAAGAAAACTGTTTTTCTTTGGATTCCTAGTGACTGGCACAAAGCAGGTCAATGTTTGATAACTTAAAAAAGGGAAAATGTCTTGGACTATGACTCTCACCAATTAACGAAAAATGATCATTGAAAACCAAAACCAAACATTTATGTAACTTGAACTCACAAAAATAAATGGAATCATTCACTCCTCCTAATTTTCACACCATATCTTTTTTCCAATAACCTTGAATAATCCATTAGTAAAGATTCTTAATTACCTATAATCATGAAAAGGTGCATTTGCCTTAATCAAACATTTGATCAAACATTTAAAAACATGTAAGTCTACTTTGTTTTATGACTATAAAGCATATAAATATGTAAGCATATGGAAATTAAAAGTGAAGAAGTTGAGATACAAACATCAGATTTTAAAATTATTTAAATTTACAAGCTGAGTTTAAAATACATAAAAACAGATGTGGGTCTAAACGAAACTCCCCCCCCACAAAAAATTAACATATTAAACATTTTAAAGAGCTACATTTCTCTCTTACAACAACACGCGATCACAACATACAATTTCTCTCGGAGCCAACGTCTCACTGGGCAAGATGTTCCCGTCCACAGTCTCAGGTGGTGAGCACTAGCTGCAGGCACCAGGGGGCCCCCCAGGAGTAACTTGCAGCAGAAGAGAAGGTAAATAAGGAAGCGTTCCCGGGAAAACTGCTTCTTACTCGGCCCTGGATGGCTGGACGCTCCCACATCTGGAGCAAATACACTGTCGTTTGTTACACAACCGGGACGCAGAACCGACGACGAGGTACCGACAAAGGTTTCAGAGAAAAGAGAGGAACTAGCGCCCCCCCTTCCCCCAAAATCATCACACAACCTCCGATGAATTTTCCAAATGTAAGTATACTGCTTCACTGTATCAAACAATTACCGCCAGGTAATCCGAAAGCAAACCACAATCCTCCGACGGCTTCTGGCAGAAAGAACTCTTTCTTTAAGGCTTATTTTCTCTCTGTGTGTCTCTATGTTCATGAAGCAATCAGTGATGACGCGAATGTTAAGGCAGAGGGGTGCACTGGGAGGGGACCCGACTGGCTGTGAGTGGCAGCCTGGCCTCTCCGTCTTTTCACTTTCCTCCGCCCCCCGCCCCCCAGCGCGAAACGATTCAACCAAAACCGAAGGGTCCGGCAACTTCAAAAGCTGCGGAGACCTTTTCACAAAAGAGCGGCCGGACCAGAGACCCTTGCTAAGTGTGTGCAGAAACCAAACCCTCAAACCCGAAAGCTGACGCCTTCGGCCAGCGTGTCTGCACATCCCATTTTCCTCGCGAGCGCCTTTAACTCGCTCGAACGCCTCTTAGCTATTTTTTCTTTTTTAAGCAAAATCACACACGGGAGGCACTCAACGCCCGCTGCTATCCTCCCCTTACACAGGGTTCCTCCCGCAGCATCGTGTAAAAACGCAGAACAGGTCCAGCGATCGCCTCCCGGGCGGTTCTGATAAAATTCACTCCGGAACCAGAAGCCGAGGCAGCCAAGGGCGAAGCACATAAAAAAGGAGCCCGAAACGCACGTTCCACGGACGCACAGCGCGGGCGCACGCCGCCCGGCCCCTCCTCGGCAAGGGTCACCCCGCACCCCCGGCCGGCGCGCCGCCGTGGGGGTCCCCGATGGGCCGCGAGGACACTGCCCGCCCGCCCGGCCCGGCCCGTCCCCCCGCGGCGACAGCGCCTCTCGCCCAGCCTCCCGCGGGCCGCGCTCCCCGAGGCCGTGCCCCCAGCCAGCCCGCCTCGGGGCGGGGAGGAGGGGGGGTCCCCTGGGTTTCTGCAGCGGAGGGGCGTGAGGCCTTCGCGAGCCGCCCCTCTCCTTCCCCCCCGGCGGCCCCGCACTCACCCTCCAGCAGCCGGGTGATGAGACTGTCCACGTTCAGCTCCCCATCCGCCATCTTGTCGGCACCAGACGCTCCCTCCCGGCGGCCGGAACCTGGGCTTCTCGGCGGCGGCGACCGCTCGGCGTTCCCTCACCTACAAGTCACGCGGTGTTTCGACCCCGGTTCCAGCGCCCACTGGCCCCCGGCCCTCCCCCCACCCCCTCCCCGCAGAGCAGTGGAGCGCGCGCACTCGGAGGCGCACACGGTAAATAAATAAATAAACCCGCGGGGCCCCCCACAAACCGGGCCGCGTCAGACCCAGCGCCGCCTCGTCCTCCCCGGCGCCGCCCAGATCCGCAAAGCTCACCAGCGCCTCCGACGGCCCCGACTCCGCCCGGCCCGGCCCCGCTCCGCGCCACGCAGCCCGGCGCAGGCGCACGGCGCTCTCCTCCGCGGCCCGCCGCGCGCCCCGGCCCTTGCGCAACCGCACTGGACTCGCGCCGCCGCCGCCGCCGCCGCCGCCGCCGCCGCCGCCGCCGCCGCCGCCGCCGCCGCCGCCGCCGCCGCCGCCGCCGCCGCCGCGTCCTCTGCGCGGCATCGCCGCGGCGGCGCAGGCGCCCGGAGGCTCCGGGGGCTGGCGGCACGGAGGCGGCGCTCACCTTCCCGCTTCCCAGCCGCCCGGGCCCGGGCGCTGCGCAGACGCTGTCGCTGTGCCCTTCCCGCCGCGCGTTTTTCTTCTCTTGGCTCCATCCCCTGGTTGTGCAAACAATGCCTCCTTTTCCGTTAATGGGGACGCGGATGCATTACCGTGTTTGCAGCTGCAGCAGCAATAGAGGCAGTTGGGGCCACCACCGTAAGGGTCGAGGGTCGATGGGTACCGAGCAGAGAGAAGCCTCGTGCGGCGGAGGCGGCCCCTGAGCAGGCCCCTGGCCGGGGTGTGCGCCGTGGCCTGCGGGCCGAGGGGCGGTCATCAGCTCACTAGCCCCGCGGAGGCGGAGGGGACGGAAGCTGCCGGTGGCGTGGCAGACACGGGCTGAGCCGGACCGCGGGGCCAGCAGCCCTCCAGGGTGCCCAGGGCTGGAGACTAGCAGGCTTTGGAGGAGCGGGCCAGGCAGTGCTGCTGATGGCATGCATGCAGGAAACTGCCTTCCATGCTTTGTGAACATGTGGCAAGACTTAGAAAAGGGGTCCTGCTCTTTGTTTTCTAGGACCCCTTTCTAACAGACCTTTTCTTAAAAATATATATTTAATTGATTTCTTTGAGGGAGGAAGGGAGAGGGATAGAGAGCTAGAAACATCCATCAGCTGCCTCCTCGACACTCCCTACTGGGGATGTGCCTGCAACCAAGGTACATGCCCTTGACAGGAATCCAACCTGGGACCCTTGAGTCCGCAGGCGGACACCCTATCCACTGAGTCAAACCAGTCAGGGCTCTAACAGACCTTTAGATAGCACACTGTTAGGGGGACTCCCAGACCAGTTGGGCTTTATCTCGTGGTGAGCTAGAGCCAGCTGACACTCTCAGGAGAGCCAGTGGTTAAACTTGCAGGATTTCTGCAACCCAGTTGTTCAACAGAGCTATTATTTAAAAATTAACTTATGTAGGCTTGCAAATAAATTATACAGTACTAAAAACAAAGGTAATGATCACTCAAAACTCATCCTATTTATGTTGCTACATTTCACTATGGTGTGTAGTCTAGAGGTGATTTACATCTGTCATATATGCGTGAATGGAAATACTGTGTAATGATATGCTGCTGTGCATCTCCTTTCAACTCCCTGTTCAATGACATCATACCGACAGTGTGGGAGTTTTTACTAATTAGTAAGTTTTGCTAATGTCCTTATTGTAAAATTTATGCTATAAATTTGTTTTTTCCATCAGAGAACTGGCTGTTAAACATTTACTGGTACACCAGTAGGCTTAGGGAGACTTGAGTCATGCTTGTCAGTATTCTTGGGTAATTCCAGAAACCTCTGTGGAGGAAAATTGGCCTTGATTGCAAGGGGCTTGAGGAATCAAAAGTTAAGGTCTTAATACAATCATGATCTTATTCTGTACGAACAGGAAATACCTGGGACATCAGTGCCCTTTAGACCAGTGCTCAGAGGAACCCAGCCATCACTGTACTGGATTGTCCTCAAAGAAGGCACTTTGCAACATAGTGAATAGCAGCCTCATTTCTTTTAGTAAACGTGTTACAGACTTTCATTTTTATATGTCTTTCAATGATGGCCAATATAGTGTGAAAGTGAATAGGTTTAGATAGCAAAATGTGTAGGTTGTGATGGTGATATACAGCTCTTTGCAGCCCTGACTAATCCCAAATAGCTTATAGTTAATGAATGGATATTCAATGGGTTTCCCTTCCATAAATATGATTCCTTTTAATCAAGTCTTTAATAAGTCTTAAGTGGCAGCAATTTCTAAATTTTACTAGGTATATACTTCAAGGGCAGTATATCTTTTGTGGTTCGCTCAGTTCAAAGATTGAGATACCATACAAGAACATGTGCATCAGTAGGAGGCCACCCCTCAATCCAGAGCCAGGTTAGGTGGTACACCCGGGCAGGGCCAAGATTTTTTGCTTAGGATTTAGTTTTGGTTTCGTTTCAGTGCACATAGGCAAGAAGAATCAAGCACCAAAGTTACCAGCTAAAGTCATGTTCTCAGTCATTTTAGTCCAAAAAATATAAAGCCAGGTATTACCAAAAGCCTCTTCCCTTGCTCTTGGCTAATAACTACCCCCCCCCACCACCTCCTCCTCTGCCTCCCCACCTACACACACCCTTCCGACCTCCCAGCACACACACAAACCTCTCAGTGGAGCATTGTCTCTTAAGCTAACTCTCCATTCTTCAAGATAAAGTGATTGCAAAATAAATGCCCAGTAACTGAAAGAGCTAGTTGGCTTTATAGAAATATTTACTCCAAGGCATGGATGGGCAGCCACTACAAAGGATGACTATTTAATTTTTGAAGAGTTGATTGGTGGCCCATCTTTTCCTTGTAATTAGATTACAGGATCAGCTATGTAGTCACTCCAAGTTTGTTACAGTAAAACCATGTCTTCTACACATACGCGATGGTTTCTCTTTCCGTGTTCTCTGATCCTGCCCATTCAAACAGGATACCAGGAAATAACTAAATGTGTTTGTTGATGAAGAAAAGTATACAAAATATGAAAAATCTGTTTCAAGTAAAGTAATTTAAATATTTTATTTCTAATGATGTGTGCTCTCCTCATGCTGTACATTTAAATTATGTGAGGCGTCTTTTCAGTTGGAGAAGGTTTACTTCTGAATAGTTTTGGAAGTCTCTGCTTTCATTAGTTTTGGCAAACAAAACAAAGAAAGCATTACGTTTTCTATTGTAGTTATAAAATGAGTAGCCCTCCCCTAAGACCACATTAAAATTAGTGGCATGTATCTTCTAAAACTAAAACCACATATGTCTGTGCACTGTGAAAAATATTTACTGGAATGACATCCAACACTGATAGGTTCTCTACTGTAGGACACACTGGTTAAATAGAATATTTATGAATTATTACTCAAGTCTGTTATAAATAAGTTCTTAATCCGAGTGACCCAATGGTATTTGCTATTTAAAGAAATCTTACAGTGAATGGACCTCAAAAGGAAAGGGAATAATGGACCAATTAAGTATTTATGAAACGTTTAGTATTTTTGATTCTGTGCTGAGGAAGTCATGATCTTCCCAACCTTTCAGTGCTTGAATGAAAAGCACTGAATGAGAAGCACATGTAGAGATAGTGGGGAAAAGGCTGGCTTGGAGGTAGGAGACCAAAGTCGCTGAATAACTTTAGACGAATCCCTCTGTCTTCCTGAACCTTAGCTTCATTAACTACAAAATCAGTCCATTAAGAAATGATCTCCAATGTTTCTTCCAGCTATAAAAAGTCTTTGATTCTGAAGTACACAAATGGAACCCAAAATGTAACACAATATTGTACAGGCCGTCCCCGACTTAGGAACTGGATCTACTCCAAAAGGTCAATTGTTTGGAACACAGAATATATTTCCCACAGAAACTGTGGTACAAATGGTGGTGAAATTCCCAGATCTGCCTGCAAAATCAATTTAATTCTTAATGTAACTGTGGAAGAGTATCCATGGTAATGTGGGCTCTAACCACCAATTATAGCAGAGTTTCATGGGAAGAAGGCAGTGGGGATTCTAATTTGGCATGGCAGAAAACATCTCTCAGTGCTTTCCACCGCGCTGAGCACTAGGCATGAATACGATTCTAGTTCTAATTCACAGCAGACCTGGGCCATAAATTTCAACAAAGGCTGGCCTGGCTACTGCGACAGGGAGAGAAGCTCTGATATTTCTGATTTAAGAGTCGGGGAGAGGTGGGCTGAGGACAGTTCATGATATCCGGGGGTTCAGTGCCAGTAAAGAGGATTTGGCTCCAACCCAAAAGATAGGGAATGCAAGGGCAGAAGAAGAAAAGGGAGTGAGCGTATGTGCTGGAAACTTAAAAAGAGAGAGAGAAAGAGAGAGATATATTTACTTTTAATCTCACTCTTCAGTTGAGGAAATTGAGATCCAGGAAGGTTAAATTGCATTGACTTAATAGTAAAACTAGTACTTGAAACTAACAAGTCCGGCCCTCCCCACCCTCTCTCTCCCCTCCTCCCATTCCTTCTGACTTTTACTTTTTTTTTTTTTAAGTTACATACCTTTTTATTTTTATTGATCTCATAGAGGAAGGAAGAGGGAGAGAGAGGTAGAAACATCCATGATGAGAGAGAATCATGGATCGGCTGCCTCCTGCTAGTCCCCCTACTGGGGATTGAGCCCACAACCCAGGCATGTGCCCTTGCCCGGAATCAAACCTGGGATCTTTCAGTTCGCAGGCCAACGCTCTATCTACTGAGCCAAGCCAGCCAGGGCTCTTACTTTTCCTTGAAAGCTATCACCCTGTGTAAGAATCTACTTATTTCATCCTTTCTCCTTCCTGCACAGGACTCCTTTAGAGCCCTGCATTCCCACGCCCAGCCTCATCCTACTTCTTATCCTCTGGTCTTCCAGGACAACCTGGTCAACCATGAGCACAACAGTTTCCTGTTGGGCTCCAATGTGTTTTAACAGTGCCACCAGCTTCAAGAACAATGTTCTAGTTGCCAAAAAGGTTGCTCTGGCCCTTCGTCCTTTAGCGCACGTTTGAACAAGCCACTCAGAGGATGAGAGTGAATACCAACCTCTAGAAACATTGGGGTGCTTCTCGTAGTGGCCGGGAAAGCCAGTGTTTCAATGCCAGGTGTCGGGCATTGCTCCTTTGTCAGAAAGAAGGCTTCTGGCTGGAGCTTCCTGAGTGCACCCTGTGCTGGGAATTTTCACTGACATCACATCCAATCCCCCTGAAAATCCTGTGCCGTAAAGATCTTCCCTTATGTAGACACAGGAATGAAGGCTCAGAGGCTTTGGTTTGCCTCTAGTCACCAGGGCAGTCTGGTGCCAGTTTCAGCCCTAGCTGGCACAACCCGGCAGTGTGGCTTAGAGGTTGGGGCTAGTTGGGTGGACCAGCTCTGGGACACTGTTGTGAGAGGAAGTGAGAAGTGAGTAGATGATGGGTTGGTTAATGGCTGTAATCGGCTTTCATGGTAGGGATCGTTAACTCACAGCAGTTAACGCACAGGGGTGGGTAGAATATGGATGATTTCTCAGTGGGGCAGAGCTTTCAGGAATGAGAGGGAAGAAGGGGTCATTCTTGGCTACAGCCAGAGGAAGGTGGGTAGTGATACCTTAATGCAGCAGTTTTCAACCTTTTTCATCTCATGGTACAAATAAACGAATTTCTAAAATCCTGCAGCATACCAAAAAATATATCTTTTCCTGATCTGACCCAAAAAAAAGTATAATTTTGATTCATTCACACCGGATGATTAGTGTTGTGTTGGCTGTTGTCATTTTTTTAAAATTTCACAATCTAAGAGAAAAGAGGTCAGTGCCCCTGACTAGTCAGGTATTGCATGTTTTAAAAATTCTTGCAGCAGGTTGAAAATCGCTGCATTAATGTCATTTTAATTTGTGTGTGTTTTTAAGTTATTTTTACTGATTTCAGAGAGCAAGGGAGAGGGAGAGAGAGATAAAAACATCAATGATGAGAGAGAATCATTGATCAGGGGGAAGGGGGCATAGGAGGTTGGTCAGCTAGCCCCGCCCCCAATTAGGCCAAGCCGGTTGAGGCAAGGGGCTGTTGGTCAGCCGCAACTGGTCGTTCTGGTCATTCCTGCTTTCCAGTCACTTGGCTTTTATTTATATAGATATATTTATGTTCTGATGTTTATTTGAATTCATCCATTTTCTCTTTATAAATAGCATCCATTAAGTAAGATAGCAGAATGTTAGAGAATGTTAGTGTCTTTTAGGTGAGGAATCTGAGGATCTAAATGAGGAATCTGTCTTAATGCCACAAAATTGTCATTTTTTTAGTAGCTAAACATTTTTTTCTCCTGTAGCTAGGGTGACCAGAATGTTTTCTAGCTTTTAAAAATATCTCAGATATTCCTGTGTAGAATAGGATTTGCTGAAGCCATGAGACATGTAAATGTAATGTTTAAACTACTCAGAGCATGAGAAGAAATATTTGTTTAGCACTTTGTGCTGTCTACATTTTGGGGTGTGTGTGTGTTTATAATTTGATGAATGAGAGTGGTAAGATGGAAAGCAAAAGAGAGACAAGTAGACATAAAAAGTTACCCATAAAGGAAAGATTGAAAAATTGGACTTCAATAAAATTAAGAAGTTCTGTGAAAGGGTAAGTCACAGACTGAGAGAAGAATATGTATATATCTAACAAAGAATTGGAATCCTATAAACCAATAAGAAAAAGGCAAACAACCCAATAAAAAAAAAGGGGCAGATTTGAATAAGCATTTCACACAAAAGAATGTTCAATGTTCAATAAGTGTTTGAAAAAGTGCTCAACATCAATAGTCACCTGAGAAATGCAAATAAAAACCACAATGAGATACCAAGTCACACTCTACAGAATCTCAAAAATGAAAAAGACTCAAAATATCAAGTGTTGGTTAATGGCACTTTCACACATTGCTGATGGGAATGTAAAATGATGCAATTAGTTTGGGGAACTGGCACATGTCTAAAAACCAGCCCTAAGACTACCCTATGACTTAGCAATTCTACTCCTAAGTATATATACCCAACAAAAATGAATGCATATGACTACTGGAGGACATGGACAATTTTATTTTTAATAACCAAAATTTGGAAACTAGCTAAATATCAACAGGGGAATTGATAAATAAATCATAGTGTATTTACATGGTGGAATTTTACAACACAAACAAAAGCCAATCTTCTACAAGTAACACAGGGATGAATCTCACAGACATTATAATGAGTGGAAAAAGGAAGATAAAAAAGTATATACTATATGGTTTCATTTATACGAAATTAAAAATCTAATCAGAAGTGATAAAAGTCAAAATATACTTTACCTCTGGGGCAAAGGGATACTGACTGGGAAGGGACAACTGAGGACTTTCTGTAGTGCTAGAAAGTTTCTTTATGTTGACCTAGGTTTTGGTTAAATAAGTATACAGTTACACTTACATAATTATGAAAATGTATATTTAAGATTAGTACACTTTAATATATAAACATAAATACTATACATCAATAATGAGTATTACGGGAAATTTTAATTATCTTCTTTTTGTTATGTTTTAAATGTTCTCACCTTTTTCTCAGTTATATTTTTCTAAAAGTCTAAAATGAAGACATGATTAATTGTAACAAGAGAAAAATAGAAGTTATTACTGTCATTATTATTATTATTCGGTCAATTCTCACCAGAGGATATTTTTCCATTGATTTTTAGAGAGAGTGGAAGGTAGGAGGAGAGACAGAAAGAGAAACATCGATGTGAGAGAGACACAGCAATTGGTTGCCTCCCACACGGGCCCCAATCAGGGTCAGGGATGGAGCCTGCAACCAAGGTAGGTGTCCTTGACTGGAATCGAACCCAAGACCCTTCCGTCCACAGACCAATGCTCTATTCACTAAGCCAAAGTAGCTAGGGCCAGAAGCTATTGTTTTTAAAAGCCAGAGCTAGATCTCAGCTAGATCAATCTAGATCTAGTATTCTGAGTCCTGGACCCAGCTAAATGATGACCTGGGAGCTGAGTTATATTAGCAGAAATCAGTAGGTGAGTGAAATGGGTGGAGCCAGGTGGTCTGCTAGGCATGGCTCTCTCAGCAGGCCGTGTAAGACGTACTTATCGTGAGTAACTATTTCCCGCCACTGCAGGCCAACAACAGAGTGTAGACTCACAGTTCACAGGTAAGTGGAAATGAGAGGAAGGAACAAGAATCCATATTTATTAGAAGATAGAGAGATCCAGCACTGGGGAAGCAGATTGGACATACAGGAAGTCAGAGTAGCTAAACCCTGGCTAAACCCAGGACATAAATTCCATTTTTCTTCACCGGATTAGACTTAATTTTTGTTCTTGCAAAAATGTATTCATTTTCAACAACTTAGTTTTCAGAGTCAAGCTTAAGGAAACCAGTTGCAGAACTATTTACATTACTACAATGATGAAAAGTTCCCCGAGTGATTTTGCTGCCCGATTCAGCCCAACCTGAAGAGTTAACTTCAGTTAACCTCTCCCTCCTTTCATGTGCCCATCTGAAATGCAGGAATGACTAATGTAATCATCTGTGCCCCAGGGGTGTTTGGAGGCTTAATTTATGTTTGTAACCCACTCTGACGAATTCAGATGAAAAGAAAATTGAGAGGAATGTGCTGTCCTAAGTTCTGCTGTGCCTACAGACTCTGACAAATTGCAAAGCATGGTATGTGGCACTCTACTTCCAGATGTACTTGCATGGTGCCTTCAAGGTTTAATTAGAATCACTGTCACTCAGCCAGTACTAAGTGGAGAGGATTCTTTCTGCATTTTGTTCAGTTTTTAAAGGTAGGTGTAAATATGAGGGTAATTCATGACAAGTGACAAATTTAGAGAGACGAATTTATTGCTGTTGTCGGCAAATAGAGAATTTTGAGACCCCAAAGTAAGACGCAGCCCAACTTTCAATACGGGGCAATGATATACCAAATGCTGAGATCAAGGGTAAGCTTTGAGTCAAACACTGTGGAGGCCATTAGAAACCCTCCTAAAAATAAATGTGTCCTGCTGCATGATTTGGAAGTGGTTCAAGACACTATCTTTCCTATCCTTAATAAGCAGAAACCCCGAAGAGAATCTGGGAGATGCTATTAAGACTCTGTCAAGGGTGTTGTCCCCTTTACTATAGTAACCAATAAACTTGGCTTTGTTTCATAAAAAAGTAAAATCAAATCTGTGAGCAAACAGAAATGTGATGGGCTGAATGGGGACAATAAAGATGCTGAATGACATTAACGATGGTAATAATATAATACAAGCATGTATTGTGGGCTTAGTAGGCCAGACTCTGTTCTAAGGGCTTTAAACATCTTGACTCATTTGATCCTATTATTATCCCTGTTTTACAGACAAATAAATTGAGGCTTGGACAAGTTAAGTCACTAACTTGCCCGGAGTTATATAGCTTAGCAGCTAGCAGTGGTTTTTCAAAACATTAGTGTGTTTACAGTTCTCCAGAAAAGGAGGTAAGAATTAATATTCTGAGCCGAAGACCAGAGATTCTGATTCAGAAGTGTGGGGTAGGGCCTAGAAAAATAAATTTCTAATACATAGCCAAGGCAAATTTACTGCAGGTAGACTTTAGACCACCCTTGGGGAAACAGTGGCCCAGACCTAGAAATAGGAATGACTGGGAGTAATAACTTGCCAGTGTTTCTCCAGGACTGGCCTTCTCTGTCCAGCTGAACAAGTAGATTATTTTCCCAGATGGAATCGTATGTCCTTGTAGTGAAAAAAAAAAAAAAAAAAAAAAAAAAGACCAAAACAGACTGCCATTGCTTAATGAAAATAGTCTTTCAAAATATCCAACTTGATTTGTTCAGCTTCCATGTTTAACATTTAACCTTCTGACTTTAATTTGATTTCTTAAATAGATTTTCTTACCAGGAAGAGTATGTGCTGACCAGCAGACATGAATTCCAGCTGGGAGTTACAAGTCTCAAAGGTAATGAATAAAATGGCATGGTATTTTATTCATCAGTCTACCACAACTCTGATTAATGTGAATTAGTTCCCTGGAGTCAGCTCTCTCTTCAATAAATTGAGAACAATGAGTTTATGGACCTGCAAACTTTAGGGCCAACATACATTTTGAAGCCTGCTTTATTCTTTCCTTTGAGATCCAGAATCCTGACACCTCCATCCTTCAAAAAGTGTTTGTCGCCCTAGCCAGTTTGGCTCAGTGGATAAAGCGTTGGCCTGTGGACTCAAAGGTCCCAGGTTCGATTCCAGTCAAGAGCATGTACCTTGGTTGTGGGCACATCCCCAGTGGGGAGTGTGTAGGAGGCAGCAGATCAATGTTTCTCTCTCATCGATGTTTCTAACTCTCTATCCCTCTCTCTTCCTCTCTGTGAAAAATCAATAAAATATATATTTTTAAAAATATGCTTCCTAGAGCTTTCAGGACATGCCATCTGGGACCATTTTTTTAAAAAGTGTTTGTCAAGTTTAATAAAACAGTTCATAAAAAGTCATTCACCTGGGTCCTACCCTTTCATGCTTGGCTTTTTCTGAGGTACTGAGGGGTGGGTGATGCATTTTTAACACCCTTGCCCTTTTGCTGTTCTCAAATGTCATTTGTCTGATTTGGAACATGGTATCTATCACCTGGCAAATCTGAAAAAGACACACAATTAAGCTTGGCCAGAGATAACTGAACCAGACCACATTACACACTCCTCTTTGCTTATGAGATATTTTAAAAATAGAGCAAAAACGTGAGTTAGGGTAAAGCAGTTCAGTTTCCATCGTCCCTCTGAATGAGGAAATTATCAAGGTATTTGCCTGCACACGTTCCACATCCTTATGCTCTGGGTGGAAGACTTTTTCTTGTCGCCACTCTCCTCCTTGCCCGCCCCACTTCATGAGCTTCTTTCTCTTTGCGCACTCTCCAAGCCTGCTCCTCTGTTTTGGGCCTTTGCCCCTGCCTTCCTCTCCTTGCAGTGTCCTTTACCTTCCCTTTTTCTTTTAAAATCATGATTGGCTCCTTCTTATCATTCGCGTCTCAGCTTCCACATCACTTTTCAGGGACGCCTTCACCGACGACCTCATCTAAAATAGTCACTATTACATCATTCAGTTGTATTCTCTGTATAGCACTAACCAGTTGCTGGCAGTTTTCATGTGTTTTTTTCTAGTCCGTCTCTTTCAACTAGAACGTAAGCTCCTTAGGCTGGAATCTTGTATGATACCATATTTTCACTGTTATGTCTACAGTGCACCAAACTGTGCTGAACACAGGAGAGATGTTGGGAGAGGAAATAAAGGAAGACAGTCAGGAAAGGCATTTGTGATCTGAGGCTGGTTCTTTTGTTGGAGGCATCCAACTGGGTATTTCTTTGCTTAAAAGTAAAATATTTTTATCCGCTGCTTCTGGAAACATCTCAGAGATCTTAGAGATGTGTTGAGTTTATTGCATGAGACGATTTAACAGCGATTTAAAAAAAACCTAGATGAGTTAAACTGAGAGTCCTCACTAGATGTTTATCTTCGTTAGCTTAGACTCATAAGTTATGACCATATAAAATCAGGAAAAACTGCTTATGTGCTTGAATTTAGGCAGATAAATTGCAAAGTATGATAAAAATAGTTATACTAAAGGTTTTTATCCGAAGAGCTCAAAAATACTTTGTCAGTAAATGGAATAACAGTAAAGTATCTTCCAAAGAAACCTGGAAATAGAATATAAGGTTGTCTTCTAAGAGTTAAATCAGTAAAACACACACAGACACACACATACACACATACTTGACAGAAGGAGTAAATTGATAGACAACTGATAAATTGATAAATATGATAGAGGAGACTTTGGAAATACCTATAACTTCAACCAAGGTGACTTGCAGGTAAACTCAGAATGGCAAGCACCAAATGGATCAATTGTTTGGACAAAGCCTAGGTGAATAGAGGAGGTGGGCAGAGGTGCTGTCAGCCCATAGCATGGGAGACCTGAGCTGAAGAAGTCAGAAGTTGGTAACACCTTCCAAATACTGTTCAGAGGCGAAGGGGCCTTGGCCCCAGGACTCGAGTTCTCAGATCCCTGTGGCAAATGTACCCTTTGGTAAATCAACTATCTACCTCTCCTTACTCAGATTTCATGCTTTCAATATAGTATTTAAATCACTTTGATCCCTGTCTACAGGGAGCAAATGCCCTGATCTACTGATGTGAGGGCCATCTTCCTAGCTGGCTGCATTTATCATTAAAATGGCATGAACTTGAAGTCTGGTTATACCGCCATCTCTGTGAGCTTGGGTTAGTGTGTTTCTACCCCGAAGATAAAGTTTCAGGGCAGAGTGACTTGTGTTGGCCCCATACTGCATGACAGAGAGTAGGCTAGAATTTGTACTGCCTGTGACAGGCTGTCTCTGAGAAGACAAGGGTTGATCTAAGCTCAGTTTCTTCTCTGAAGTTCACCAATCCTATAACTCACATGACTTCCTGAGGGGATACTGAGTGAGAGAAAGCAAGAGTCCAGGAGTATATTCTAGCTGGACCCATCCTCAAGAATCCACAAGGTCCCAGCCAAGAAGCCGTAGACACTCTAGTTCACGGGATGAGAAAATGTTTCTGTAAATCGCCAGAAAATAAATACATTATTAGGCTTTGATAGAAAAGGAGATAGGAAGGCCCAAGAAAGGAACAGAGACCAGAGGGCCGGACGAGAGCTGTGGCCTCCTGGAACACTTGGGCGAACAAGGGTGGAGGGAGGCAAGACGAGACTTTCTAGAGAAAGCTAAGGAGAAGATGCCTTTGGCCAGGAATGAGATGAGCTCTGGTAACCGGCGGAAGTACCAAGTCCCAGTGAATTAGACGTAAGTGTCTAAGCTTCACACTCGCTCCTCTGTGGGTCTGTGACTGCCCGGCTCGGCTGGGCCCCATTAGCTCTCTACCATTCACCTGGGTGAGGGGTCTTCCCCAGGAGCTAGGACAGCACACCTAAATTATGCCCCAGTGAAGCAACGGGCATCGTTTTGAAACTGATCCTCCAGCTGCACTTGAATGTCTGTTTCCTCGAGGGAGGAGCAAGACTTACTGAAAGAACCCAATTTAACAAACTTTGCTGTTGGCTTTTGGGGTAAGTATATAGCAGACAATCTAAATATATGTTTTCCGTGATAGCTTTTTCATTAAATGGTCCCTTCTTTGGAATTTAAATCATTTAAAAAATTTTATTTATTTAAACTCAAAATGTGCAATTTTGATGAGTGTAATCGACCAGAAGGTGAACCACGATCACAGAGCTGTTGAGGAGTTGGTGACAGAAATGTAAGTGGAGCTTGGGCTCCATGTTCTAATCTATTATTTCCCTGTCTGCAGTGATTTTCCAGTGCTGCAGTGGACACGGGTGGGAGGGGGCACACTGCGCAGTTTGAAAAAGCTCCTATCCCTCTACCTCCAGGTGACGTTCACTGGTCTACAATTCGCCTCATTTTGCTCTGGGTCTTCTTGAACCTCCTTCAACAAAACAAACAAAAGTGAGTATTACCGACGAAGCTGGAATGGTTCTACTTATTTAGAGGTGGCCAGCAGCAGAGCTGTAAAGAGCAGAATGATTTCTGAATCAGCAAACCCCATGAGCTTGGATGATGCAAACCAACAGACTGGCAAGAAGCCACCCAATAAATCACAAAACGGAACCGTTTGAAGGCCTTCCTTTCTAAAATAGAAGAGATCTGTGTCTCAGATCTGTACTCATTTCAAAAGGGTCAAAGACAAGGAAATTCTTTCAGAATTGGGACCTGTGGCAAGTAACTTGGGAAAGGTGACAAAACCATTGTTTCCTAAATGAGGCTAATTATAGGGGTACTGCACTCTCAAAGCATACCCACACCAACACCCCTTCCCCCCCAGCAGATAAAATGTAAATGGGGCCTTAGGTAGGTTAAATAACATCAGGAAAACACGAAGAGGTGTCTGGGATACTAAGACTACTTCTGGCATGTGCATCATAGAAGTGCCATAGCTAGATCAGTGTCTCTGTAAAACACCTTATCTGAAGTAATATGAAACCAAGAGGCTGAAACTGGAATCATATACATTTTAGAGTTTGAATAGACCCTACCTAGAAAAATTATCCAGATGAAGAAGCTGAATCCCTGCTCTGGACTCAAAATCTGTGGGCTGGACTGGACCTTATGCAGGCCACTGTGCATATCACACAGGCTGCCCATTGTCCGCAGCCTCCAGACTCAACTCCTTGGCCGCAAAGACTGTATTCTTTATCCTTGCATTCCTAATATCCAGTACAGTGTTTGTTGGACACTTAGCAAGCATTCAATGATGTTAAACTAATCAAGAAGCAAGAGTGTAAATCCTAGGGCAGCAAGAAAAAAAATTTAGAGGAAAAATCCTCTCCTCCCAGGCCATGAAGGCAATATTACCCCAAAAAGCAAAAGTGAGCTTGCCCTCATGCATCCTTTTTTCAGGTGATCACCCAAGTCACGGTAAACACCTGCCAGCCTACCCCTTCCACCATTGCTATTAACAACATGGCTTGCTTATTGTATCCTATTGGTGCATTAGAATGAGCTCACTCACAATTATATCCCCTAATTATCTTTTCTTTTTAGTGGTTGGAATCATGTAGTTCTGGTTTCTTAGCGCATTTGATGATTATAATACATTATTGTTGTCTGTATTCACTCTTCTGTGCCTTAAATCTCTAGAGCTTATTTTTTAAAAATTAGGCAGACACATGACTTTCATTCAAATATTACAGAAATGCTTGATTTTTGAAGTCTGAAGGGTAGATAATAACAGCATATTGTTTGAAGTTAACCTTAAAAGTAGAGGTTATCTCTTCATGGAAAATGACGAAATGTACTTCTATCTGCCTTATGATTATAATGGTTCATCAGATTTCGTAGCTGTTGGGAAAAAATTATGTCTTTTCTGTAAATTATTTGGTGTCCCCCTTCTCCCCCCCAAGCCAAGCCCTGGAAAAGACTAAAAATACTCTGAACCCTTAATTTCAATGGCACAAAGAATTGTGCATTGCATATTTACAAGCAAGCCATAGGTCAAAGGGATGCATGCAATAAAGAATTAAACATTTTATTCTCTGAAGAAATATTTTTCATTTCCTTTATGTTTGTGAAACCAGTAACCTTATGACATTTCAAAGTGAAGTGACTGCACACACAATTTTTATATATAGGCTAGGATGACTTCTTTTACAACCAGGAATAATTAACTTCACATAGCATATTATTGATTGTCCTATGGTTGCTTAACTTCATATTCTGAAAATGTTTGCTGCTAAATTTAGGACAATGAGATAATGTCATGCTGCTTTGCTGGCTATATATTACAGTGGATTATACCTAGAAGATTTTCAAATGTGCATGTTTAAAATGTAAATATATTGTCTGTCTGCTTTAACTTGTAAAAGGTTTCATAAAGCTTAGTAATTTAGATTTACAGAGACTCCCATCCAAGGTCCTGAAAAAGTTCTACGCAACTGTGAAGGACAGTACCTGGTGGGGTCAAGGAGAGATACACCTATTGCTAGAGGGACAAAAGTCAGTGGCTATTGCTATCCCTGAAAAGCACACCCCGCCCCCACTGGCTGTTCCTTCTCTCCAGAGGCCATGATGTGGCTGGTCTAGATCTAGAGTTAAATTTTTTTTTTTAAGTTGTACAATCCCCTTTTCCAGGCCAAAACGAAACTATGCTGCGTGTCAGGCGACGGGGAGCTGCTGGAGTTGCTGTGTCATTGGAGCTGGGTCAGGGGCACCTCAGTGGAACTTAAAGGTGCATGGGATGGAGTTTTGAAATCTCTGCTCCCATGTGCCACCACCAGAAGCCGGGCCACCTTTCCTGCTCTCCTGTGGCCACCGCTGCCCAGGCTAGAGTATTGGTGGTGCAGGTTGTGTGCTGTGCTTGGTGCCCAGCCAAGGGGCTACCGGGGACTGAAACCCAGACCTGGCTCTCCTTGCCAAGTCGAGCTCCCTGGCCCAGGGCTGTTTCTGCAAAGAGGAAAGGGAAACGTTTATGTTTCTTCTGTCTAAAGGGGATGTGGTTTTCTTACTGGCATAAAAGTCTTAGGAGCTAGCAAGACCCAGGCCCAAGGCTCTAGATGTTCCGGAAAGAGCTTCTGAGCCCACTCCTGTCCCCACCTTCCTAGCCTGCATGTCCCCGGGGCTTGTAGCACTCCAGCCAGGGTGAGGATCACAAACAGCAGCGTCTCTCTGGGTTGATTCCTGTGGGGGAGGCCATCTCTCAGCTCTGAACCACCCCCTTCGCCCACCCTGGGAAGCTTTGGTGCCTGGCCCTTTCTGCTTTGCTCTGCAGAACTGAGATGGAGGCTGGGGCTTATTACCTCTCCTAGTCCTCCTCCCTCCACCCCACTCCTTCATTCCAAAGGAGACAGGCTTGACTTATTTTGCCTTTTAGGTGAATTTTAAGTGTGCTCAGAGAAGTATGGCTAGCCAAAGAATTCCTAGAATTTGTATTTTTATTTTTTGGGAGAAGGCAAAGATTGGGGCTTCCTCCAAGCTCCTCGCTCATCCCTTAGATTTGCCTGGACCCCTCTGGAAGCAGGCAAGGGCACACATTTAAAAATTGCAAAAATAGTTTTAAAACGTTAAATAAAATATGTTCTCTCCTTCTATCTTGACAAATCAACAACAAAATCCAAAAACATTTATGAACGTTAACAAAATAGCAAAGATGGCAGAATTTAACTATTTTTGCACATGTTTGGATGAGCTAGTGACATTTTTTGAGTAACAAAAGACAAATA
>PVJC01017882.1:0-31964 GCA_004026665.1 Murina feae
AAATATCATATGATCTCACTCATCTGTGGAATATAGAGAACAACATAGACTGATGAACAGGGACAGATCCAGAAACAAAGAAGCAGCGATCAGTCTGTTGATCCCCAGAAGGAGGGTGGGGGAAGATGGGGGTGGGGGGGAGAGATCAACCAAAGAACTTGTATGCATGCATATAAGCCAACCAATGGACTCAGACAACTGGGGGATGAGAGCATGAGTGGGGGGAGAGGGTTGGGGTTATTGGGGGTATGAGAACACAATTGTAATACCTTGACCAATAAAGACATTTTAAAAAAAGAGAGAAAGCATTAATTGTGGAATTTTAGCCATAAACTAGCAATAGGATAATTTTGGAAGTTGATGGACAGTCATTAGGAAAAAGTAAGTCATATCACATAGAAATTTCTATTCTTAAAACCAAATCTGAATATAAATTCTTTCCTAATTTAGGAGAATCAACTACACTAAATTTTTATTTTATATGCCTTTCTTTGTTATCAGTCCTAAATGTTTTCTTGCCTAATATTGGGGCTCACAATGAAATCTGGTTAAGTTAGTTATGTTACTACAATGTCCCCTTCATTCAAATGCTAGAGAAGTTACTAATTTACCTAAATATATAACTAGATTCAGAATATCAAGTTGACCTCATAAGGTTGCAAGCCTGATTTTGGGAAAAGAGGGAAGAAAGATTGGATAGAAATGTCCTAGACAGCCATGATGTCTACAAAGAAGTCCACCAAAGTTATCCAGACAGAATTGACTGTCAGAGGAGAGTCTCCGGAATGAGGTCTATTGCCTGCATGAGCAAGTGGGAAGGCCTGCTCTTGGAGACTTGGGAACAGCCCCGTATCTGGGTCTGTGGAGACTTAAAGCCTTGTTCACTGGCCTGGTCCTGGTGATTGAGTCTGTGGTGATGGGCCTGAGACATTCTCTGCATTAAGGATCTGGATCCTGTGTCCATGGGGACTACACAGGCACTGGGGACTTTTAGAATGGGCCTGACATCTGGTTCTGCATGGGCAGGTCTGAATCTGGAATTGATTGGCAGCCCAATTCTACAATAGCTGGCTTGGAGGCTAGGACCATGGGGGTTAGCCTGCACTAAGGACAGCCTGAAACCAGAGATCATGAGTCATTCTATAACTTAGGGCCTCCAGGGACATTCTGGATATTGGGTCTGTGGAGGCTTTTCTGATGCTGGTGTGTGCCAAGATCCTGGGTTCATTAGAACCAGTCTAAGGCTGGGCCATAGTGACTGGCTTGGCACTTGGGTGTTATGGAAACCTAGTTTTGTGGGTGTAGAATATAAGTTTGCAGTGGCCAGCTTGGCCTGGGATAAGATGTGGACTTGGGGCTGTGGGATCGAGCCTACTGCTGGGATTGGACAAAAGCTCTGGTCTACAGTAGACGACTGGCACTGAGCATGACTGAGAGACTGGGTTGTGGGTTCCTGCTTGCAGCCTTGGATTGTTGGAGTCTGCTGGGAGCCTAAAGCCCTGGGAGCCACCTTAGGCTTTGAGAACCACAGCCAGTGCTGAGATGAGAAGGCCTTCTGAGTTCAATGAAGCCTGCTGGGAGCCGGATGCCATGAAAGTTGCCTGGGGTGGCTGGAACCCCAGGCACAGGAGCCACCTAGGTCTATGGAAGTTGGACTTATGCTGGATAAAACTTGGCTTTAGGAAAAGAGTGAGTTACATTTACCTTTGAAAAGTCAGTACCCAGAACATATTTGCTTCCTATTAGTATCTATGCAATGAGTGAATTAATTCTATGATGTTCAAATATCCTCTGCATTTATCTCTCTACTAGAGGCCCAGTGCACAAAATTTATGCACAGAGTGGAGTGGGGAGTGGGAGTGATGTCCCCCAGTGCAACCTGCACCCTTTCCAATCTGGGCCCCCTTGAGGGACGTCTGACTGCCCTTTCACATTCCAGGACTGCTGGCTCCCGACCTCTCGCCTGCTGATTGCCCCTAACCACTCCCCTGCCAGCCTGATAAATGCCTAACTGCTCCTGTGCTGGCCTTATTGCCCCTAACTGCCCGCCCCCTGCCAGGGTGGTCCCCCCAACTGTCCTCCCCTGCAGGCCTGGGTCTCCTCCAACTGCCCTCCCCTGCAGGCCTGGGTCCCTCCCAACTGTCCTCCCTTGCTGGTCATCTTGTGGCAGCCATCTTTGACCACATGGGGGAAGCCATCTTGTGATGGTCAATTTGCATATTACTCTTTTATTAGATAGGATAGTTAGAATATATCCACACTGTTATGTGATCCCTCTGCCATTCTCTAGTTGCATTGCATTATTAGGTATGTGGGACAAAGCAACCAGCCATGCTAGGGACTAAGTACATGCTGACTCCACAGGAAAGAGCATTGCAGATATCCCACTATTGGTAAAGCAAACTGTGGGGTAAAAGACAGTGCGAGCTCAAAATGCTTAAAGCAAGACTGGAAGACATTTTTCTCTTGGAGTCCAGTACTTACATACATCTATTATGGAGATTATGGCTCATGAAAGGATATAAAAATGATTATTTTTTCCTCTAGTCTCTATTGGATATGAAGCGTAAGCTTAGGTTGCTGTATTTAGCCTCTGGAATTGATTCAAAGGGTTACTTATACTTTCAGGACCTAATCTTCTGAAACAGTTCTAGCATCAGTTTTTGCTGCTGTGAACTGTCTATTATTTGGTTTTCTGTCAACCAGACAAGATGTCAACTTATGTTTCCTTGCTTCAGATTGCTTCACATTATCTATCCCCTTGTGAACTTCTTTTCTACGTGTTCATATTTAAGTAGGAATAGAAGTGAATACATAAAGTTAAATGCCTGAATTGTTTTTAAAAGGCCAATTCAGAATACTTAAAAAGTATTTTAGTGTGTCAAATGTGAATTGACACACAGTATTTTGCTCATAGCAAGCTGAAAAATCTTCAGGATATGAACTTTTTATATGACTTAGTAACTAACAATTCAAAAAGGTAGTCCTGATGCTTTTGGAAAAACATTTAAAATCTATTTTGTTTTACCCGATAAGCATAACAATGCACATCTTGGGCATTTATATTTTCTTCATTTGCCAAGCATTTCTGCAGACAACATATCCACTGGCCTACAGTTCTTTGTTGACAAAATTTTCCTCAGTTTTAAGTGAAAGAGTGGTTTTTTCTTTTACCCAAATCTTACCCTAAAAGGGTTTTAAACTGATGAGTTATAATGCTAGAGTTTATGATTATCTATATATTTGGCAAGGATGCTTTCATGTTGGGGTAAATAATTTCATTTTATTTAAATATAGTTCTGATATTTATTTATGAATAATCAATTCTCAATTTATCTGAGTAATGTAGAAAAACCCAGTCATGGATTTGTCAGATGGTGTATTAAAATACGTAGATTAGGTAGTTACAGTAATTAACATATATATCTTTCAAAGTAGAAACTAATATTCTGCAGTTTTGCTTAGCCATAACTGGAAAGTGCTGAAATTTCAAGCATAGTTATAGTCATCAATGTTATATATACACAGCAAAATATATTTATATTCAAAATAATACAAGAGTAATGACAAATATAACAGAGAAGAAACCAGCTTATTTAGAAAAACAATTGCTATCTACTCTTTTTTTTTTAGTTACTTGTTTTGCAAACAGCTGCTAGTGGGGTTGGGTGGGTGAGGTGGAATCATTACTACCTGGGACACTGAGGTGGCTGTATAGCACTTTGTGATGAGGGAATAAAAAAATAAGAAATAAGATAGCTCCGTAACATAGGAACCAGGGAAATAGAATAACCTGGAATAAATGGAAGCCATGAACAACACTGAGAATAAAGAGAAGAAATTCAGAATTATTGAGTAACTGCTATGTACTAATTCCTACACAGTATGAGATAGTTTATAATCATGGACACACTTCATATTAACACCAACTCTTTGAAATAGATAGCATCCTTCATAATTTATAAATAAGAATACCAAGACTCAGAGAAATTAGGAAACTCACCAGGATTACACAGCTAAGTGAAACATTTAGATTTTTGTTTTAGTACCCATAAGGTATTAAGAACATAAATGATAAGAAGGCAATGAGTATATAGTTAAAAATTAGTAGGAGGGGTAAAAGTTGTAGGTAAAAATTTGGGAGGTTAAATTGTGTGTTGATATAATCTCCTAAAAAAAGGAGTAGAGATAGAGAAGAAACCATGAACTGTAGTCTTTCAGTAAGTTCTAATGATGATTAAAGCCATTCTTGGTAAGAGAAGTCTTGACTTGCATGTGGATTCTTGTTGTCACATATATATGAAATATTTCATTTTTAAAATACACCTACTCTGCACCTTTTTTTTTTGTGAGTGTGTGTGTGTGTGTGTTACCTGTTGCAGAGTGAATTATAAAAATAGGTGAATACCATTATAACCCAATTTGTGTTTGGGAGATGTGAGGGTTAATGATAGAGAACTACAGCATGAGGTTTGGTATCAAATAATTGTTTTCACTATGACATAGTTAGGAATTTAATCTAATAAAAGAGTAATATGCCAATTGACCCTTATTCTGTTATACCTAAGCCACGCCCACCAATCAAACCATGCCCACCAGCCAATCAGAGCGACTGTATGCAAATTAACCCAGCTAAGATGGTGGCTTGCAGCCACGGAGCTAGAGCAAACAGGAGGCTTCCGTTGCACCAGCGATGGAGGAAACTGCCTGCCTAGGCCACTCAAGGCAACAAACTTTCAATTACAGAAGCCACGGAGCTGAAGCAAACAGGACGCTTTGTTTCACCAGCGATTGAGGAAACTGCCTGCCTAGGCAGGCTCTGGCCTATGCTCAAGGCAACAAAGTTTCAATTATAGAAGATAAATAAACCCCATAAACCTGATTCCAGCCAGCCTCGCTGGGACGTTGGGTCAATGGGAGTTGTGACCAGCCTGCAAACAGCCATCAGCCCTTCACCCAGGCTTGCCAGGCACCCCGGGGGGGGACACCCACCTTGAAGGGGCTGTGGACAGCCTTCAAATAGCCTTCAGCCCCTCACCTAGGCTGGCCAGGCACTCCAGTAGGGACCCGAGCTCTGAAGGGGATGTGGCCAACCTGAAAATGGCCCTCAGCCCCTTACCCAGGCTGGCTAGGCAACCCAGTAGGGATCTGAACCCTGAAGGAACTGTAGGCAGCCTGAAAACAGCCCTCATCCCTCACCCAGGCGGGCCACACCCCCAGGGGGTGAGGGTGTCCCACTGTGGGGCTTGGCCAGCCTGCAAACAGCCATCAGCCCCTCACCCAGGCTGGCCAGGCACGCTAGCAGGTGGACATCCCCTCAGGAGTCCCAGACTGCGAGAGGGCACAGGTCATGCTGAGGGACATCCCCAAGTGCACAAATTTTTGTGCACCAGGCCCCTAGTTAATTATAAATGCAAAATTAAGGGATAAGGCAAAAGATGGTGAAAAATAAAAATAATACATAATAGGTTATTATTATTATAAATATGGCAAAAAACGATTAGAGCACATGAATAATATACTTAGTAAGAAGAATTTTGTTGCTATGACAAAGAGAATTCAAGAAGTAAACTGGTTCTTCTCAGTACGTATGACACCTTTTCTCCTAGCCTCATTTCTCCACTACATCAAGCAAGCTAAAACTATAGGAAGGGGGGCTACAGAAGACAAACAAAACTCCATGTCTTGTAAGACAAGATAAACTAATTATGGTGATATCATCTTGAGTAAGAGGGTATTTAATATTGTATTTGAAGGGTTAAATTAAGAAGGGTCCCAAATAATTATTGCCCATGTTACTAGATAGACTTATATTTCCTGAATTAAGAGTCTGTTTTAAACAAAAAAATGCTTTCTAGAAGCCATGAATAAAAATTGTGGCACATATTTTTTGATAGCCAGGTCCTGAAGTATCCCAATGTGACACATTAACTAGAATTATATTCATCTAATTTCTTTTGCCCTGCTCATCTTTGAGTGTCCCCATCTTAGGCATTCCTCTTTTCCCCAGATCCTTTATTCTGTGTCTAGTTTTTGCTCACAACTGATTTCTCCTAAGAAGCTGGCCCTTAGGTTATTAGATACAGGGAATGAATGAATAGAGTGATAAAGCAAAAGACAGTAGTCATGTATTTCTAGTCTTGCTTCACATTAAATTTTTACGCCTTCATTTTATTAAATGCAATATAAAATGGAGATGTATTAGACCCTCTAAGGTTAAACTAGAGCTGGAGGGTTAGTCTATCTCTAAACTAATTTTACTACTTTCTTTTCATTGTGAACCTTCCACAGTTATTTGCCTTTAGTAGTAGGAGTGTCATGACTTCTAGTGTCAAGTGCTGTAATAGAAGTTTCCCTGGAAAAATACCATGGAAAATATTGCTGAGACTGTCAGAGGAATTCTTTAGAGATTCCACTGTGCAGGCCAACTGTAACATAGTGTCACCTTTTACTGTTGTTGTTTTTTTCTTTTCTGATTTTCCCATTCTACTTCCTAAGGGGATCTCATTTATTCTTAATGTCCTTTTTACTGCTACTGCCCTTGCTAAGACCCCCTCTCACTTAAAACTACTCCGATATAATTCTTTTTAGAATTCTTATCTCCATTTTAAACTCTGAGAATATGTTTGCTGTACAGACTCCTGCTCATGAATCATCTCTGCTCAAAAAAAAAAAAAAAAAAAAAAAGATACCTAACTTCTTACTAAGATAACTGAAGTCCCAAACAATCTTTGTATGGCTGAGTTAATTTTTCATAACACTTGATTTTTCTATGTATTATAGAATAGGACTCATTCTATATTTTATTATCATTTGTGTTTGAGTCTCCCAAAAGACTGTTTAAGACCCCAATGTAGAGCCTAAGAATTCATCTATGAATTACCTAAAATGCTTTACCTATACCAACAGATATTTAATAAATATCATTTGATTGAATTCTCCTAAAGAATGAAAAATGTTGATGTAGGAAAAAATAGTCACATGGTGGACAAGAGCTGTGATGTTAATGTTTCTGGGAAGAGTAAAGTGCAATTTAAATGAGGCACAAGGAGTTGATAAGAATGCAACAGCACATGTGGGAATGAGCAAAACAGAACCTCAGCTAGTTAAAGAACAGCCAGAGAATGATGGGAGAATGCACTGCAAGTAAAAGAAGATAAAAAATTAATCCTCAAGTGTTGGATATGTGGACATCACCACCTTTTCTTTACAAAGAGGCTGTGAGCTGTGTAGGGAAGACACTTTAACTGGCTGGGCACCGGTGCTGAGGAGCCTTCCGTTTCTGAATAAGTTCAGACATCTCCCGCCTAAGGAGGAAGGAGATGAGACTCAATTGGGGCTTCAGTAGGAAGTGGGATAGTATAAAGAGATGACATCTTTCAAAAGCTTCAGGGGAAAAAAGGGCTGAGGACACGGAAATATTTTTCTACACAATTTGAGGAAAATCATATGCCCCTGTCGGGTCCCAGGGTGCTCATATTTTAGACTCTCCCTGCTATTGGTAATGTGTAGACTGGAAGTCTGGATCATGTCTTCTAAGCTTCTAGCCTCCTCTCAGAATTCTCTTAGGATTCCCCATGTGCAGTGAGTGTTTAGAAAGACAGAATTCTAGGACACTTTATTTTTATCTTGTGCCATATTGATGGGGTGATACTTCTGAGTAGAAGCTAACCTTGTAATTCACTCAAGAAATATTGAGGGCCTACCATGTGTTAAATTAACAAATCTAGACACAGCTCTACTTTGATGAAGTGTAGATTCTAGTAGGAAACCTACACATTAGTCACATATTCAAAAACTAAATGTGTAATTACAACGTGTGATTAATGTCAGAAAACAGTGTATTGAGAATATTCTGATCTCATCTGACACTGGTGATGCTAGTTCATCAGTCAGTAATTTCATTGTCTACTTATGTTCTTGGGCAATGACTTAACCACTTCTTACCTTAGTTTCCTCTTTGGTAAATGGGAGAATGTATAACCTACTTCATAGGGTGCTTTAAATGGCATCTGGTAAATATGTGGTAAATAGTCAATACATTTAACTATTTTTATCCTCATTTTTATTCTTTCTTATTCTATTACTAGAGGCCTGGAGGGATGTAACAGTGCACCAAGTGGCAGGTGGCCAGGGAAGAGCCCGAGCTGGGTCTGGGCACTGCACCACTTGTGCTCATCCTGACCCGCTGCACCTGCTGCCATCACTTGGAGGTGCTGCTGAAGAGTCAGTAGAGGCTCCCACCACAGCAGCTGTGCTCACCAGCAAGCCTGGCTTCTGTCTGAGCAGTGCTCCCCTGTGGGAGTGCACTGACCGCCAGGGGAAAGCTCCTGCATTAAGCTTCTGCCCCTGCTGGTCAGTGCACATCAGAGTGACTGGTTGACTGGTCATTCTGGTTGTTCTGGTCATTTAGTTGTAAAGGTTGCTTAGGCTTTTATGTATATAGATTACTTTAGTGAAACAGAGCCCTAGTCCTAGAAGTGATTCCCTCTTAGTAATAAAGGATATTCTTTTTTTCATTCTCTTTTTGACCAACTTCTGTGGTTTGGTGTCACACAAAAATCTGGAATTAATAGCACTAAAATAGTGAAATGATACAATAATTATATTCTGGTCATTTTGTCATATAACAAAATCAAAAGAATGATCTTCTCAGTTATCTGTTCTCATATTCGCATTTATCCCTTCACCTATCAAAATATTAAACATTTCTTTGAGAAAATTAAGCTAGGAGCTGAGGAAATAAAAAGATAAATCAGCATCAATTCTTTTTTTAAAATTTGCTTTCCAGTTTAGTAGGACTGACATATAAGTACATAAACAGTTGCAATGTAGTCAGAGAAGTTACATAATTAAGTTCATCTGAGGCACAATAGACCACTTCCACTCAAGTTGGGAAGATATGGAAGGCAAATGACTGGCAGAAGGGTAAATCTCTTGTCCTTTTCCTTACTGACACATGTAGGTTATCAGGAGCAAGCTTCATTATCATTCTCATCCACAGGATATACACTAGAACAAGTTATGAAAATTTCTCATGGTATTCTATTAATCATAGTGCAATTTTATTCAGGAAATAAACATAATGATCATATTTTTAACTTTTGACTGACTATAGGAGGATAGAGGAAGAAAGAAAAGATATGAATAGAGAAGCTTTTGCAAGCAGAACAAGACTGATTTAAGCAGTTTCTGGTGCATGTTTTCTTTACATCCGTTTTGTAAAATTTCTGACTGCAGAAAGTAAATTGACAGTGGAGAGCTACTTTTTGTTAACTGTTAAAGAACTAGGCTTTTATCAATGCAGATTTGTTTCACCAGGAAATACTTTTGTATTTAAAAGTTAGGTGAGCAGGGTAATATAGCAATTAGGTTTAAAAGTCTCATTACCTCATGCGAAAGGATAGAAATAGTTATTCAAAAAAATGGAGAGGGGCAAGCTGAAGTAGATGGTAGCA
Organism: Murina feae; assembly: GCA_004026665.1. Classification (NCBI taxonomy): domain Eukaryota; kingdom Metazoa; phylum Chordata; class Mammalia; order Chiroptera; family Vespertilionidae; genus Murina; species Murina feae. The sequence continues at coordinate 9,459 of PVJC01017882.1, forward strand.
TGGAAAAGAAAGGCATAATTCCTAAAGAAAAATAAAAAACTATAAGCAACAAATGATAAAGAGTCGAATGTGGTTTATTAAACTTGACAGATGGAAAGGATGACTATGTTAATATCTTTTATTTCAAGGGGAAGAGGAAATTAAAAGTAGACAAAACGATGATGACATGCCATAGATGCCACTAAAGTTGCTATAAATGTCTACGGCAGCAGTAAAACATCTTTCCAGAAAAAGTTCATAAAAGAGGAGGCACAGCAGTGTCTATTTACTGAAAAGTCCTAGAAAAAGACCTTTGGATGAGATGGCAGTAACAAGGGGAAAACATATGAGTAACCTATAGTTACAAAACCAATCAAATAAACAGGAAGGCAATGGAGATAAACAGAAAGGGAAAGAAAAGAACAGAAATGTACCTCAGGAAGTAGAAAATCTTTAGGGTTTATGTGAGTAAAATGCCAGGGGGATAAAATACTGTAAAAAAGAGAAAGTAGTAAAATATGAAATTGTGAAAAAATTACATTTTTCCTGATTACCACCCAGATCATAACTGTTCCTTCCTGAGATACCAGTCAGGTTCCATCAGAAGGTGGCTCAAAGTTGACATTGGATAAAGGTTTAGTGAATGAGTCTTGATATACAATTCCTCTAGCATTTGGGAAAAATGTAAATATGGAACTGTAAGAAGATCTTATGAAATGAAATACTCATAGGAGTTCTTTGGAGATGGAAAGAAAAAAAGATGCTGAAAAAGTAAACCACTGGTAAGTAATTGCAACCACTTGGAAATGGAACTGAAGCAAAAGGGGATATGCAATGATTGCTTTCATCAAGTTTTCTTGAATTTTTGTAGAAATAGATCATATTTTTTAAATTCAATGGTTAATAAAGATTTTTTCAAAGCTAAAAAAGCTTTTTTTCACTGTTTAGATAGTAATTTTGTTAAGGCTATAGGACCAATTAATTGGTCAGGTAATTAATGAATGTATCTCCTACCTTTACTTTCTGTAGTAAAACAGACAAAAGCCATTTGAGCATAAGACTAAATAAGATGAGCTATAAATTTCTTCATCGTTTTTTAAGACAGTGGGTAGAAAATTAAAAAAAAAATTGTGTTCCTTACCTTTGCCAATTGTAACTTCTTCCCAGTTGTAATGGTATTTTCTGTTAAGAAGCCTATGTAGCACTGGTCAGTGTGGCTCAATTATTGAGCATCATCCCATGCACCAAAAGGTTGCTATTTCCATTCCCAGTCAGAGCACAAACACAGGTTGCAGGTTCAATCCCTGGGCGGGGGGTGTCTGGGAGGCAACCTATCAATGTTTCTCTCTCACATTGATGTTTTTTCTTCTTTCTCCCTCTATCTTCTTCTCTCTCTAAAATCAATAAAAACATATTTTTAAAAAGTTATTTTAAAAAAATGAAAAAAACCTATAAAATACCTGTTGAAATATAGTTTACCACATTCTATAAACAGATATTCTAATTCTGTAGCATAGGATTGGGCCTGAATATCTACATTTTGAATAAGCATATTCTAGGACACTTTTGCCGAAAGGGTTGGCAGCTTTTCTGTAGAAGACCAGATAGGATATATTTTAGGATTTGTGTGTGAGAAAGTCTCTATTGTTACTCTTCAACTCAGTGCTTGTGATACAAAAACAACTATAGGGAACATATAAAATAGGCATGGCTGTGTTCCAATAAAACTTGTTTTAAACAAAAATAAGTAGCTGAGTGGATTTGGCCCATGGGCAGTTTTCTTACTCTTATTATAGAAGTTTCTCTTCAAATGGTGTTAGATGACATTTTGAGAATAATATATGTGCTTATTATACAATACTAGGGGCCTGGTTACAAAAATTTGTGCATTCGGGGGGGAGAGGGGTCCCTTAGCCCGGTCTGTGCCCTCTCACAGTCTGGGACCCCTCAGGGGATTCCCACCTGCTGGCATGCCTGGACAGCATGGGTGAGGGCCTGATGGCTGTTTGCAGGCTTGCCAAGCCCCCCCAGTGGGGACCCTCACCCCATGGCGGTGTGGCCAGCCTGAGTGAGAGGCTGAGGGCCGTTTTCAGGCTGCCCCCAACTCCCACTGACCCAACATCCCAGTGAAGCTGGCTGGAATCAGGTTTCTGGGGTTTATCTTCTATAACTGAAGCTTTGTTGCCTTGAGTGGAGGCCTAGTCAGGCAACAAAGCCTCCTGTTTGCTTCAGCTCCGTGGCTTCTGTAATTGAAACATTGTTGCCTTGAGTTGAGGCCCAGCCAGCCTAGGCAGGCAGTTTCAACTCTATTGCTGGTGCAATGGAAACCTCCTGTTTGCTCTAGCTCTATGGTTGCCGGCCACCATCTTGGCTGGGTTAATTTGCATACAGCAGCTCTGATTGGCTGATGGGCATGGCTTGGTTGGTGGGTGTGGCTTAGGTGTCTTGGAGTGATGGTTAATTTGCATATTACTCTTTTATTAGATTAGATTTTAGTTAAGCACAGCTCTCACAAGCATTTTAAGTCATTCAGGGCAAGGAGATATAAAAGGTATTTTCTCTCCTTTCATGGGGATAGTTTTACATCAGGAACTGAAAAACTTAATATGTGTGTAAAAATGTAATTAAGGGGTTCAGTGTACTAACTGTCAGCATTGAGCTATTACCACCATAGCTTGCTGTTTTGATGAAATGTCAATAATAGAGCATTGCATGATGAGATTCCCCTGACAATGTTTATGATAAAATGTCAATGACAAGACACTGGATGGATAAATGCTTCCACAATGAAATGTTGCAAAACATGTCCTTATGTTGGAATGGTCAACAAAATGTCAGGACAACAAATGTATGCTCATACATACGCACGTGCACACTAAGAAATGACTTGGCAACTTGGCTGCCTGATTACTTGCAATTTAATTTGTATCACTAGGAAGCTTTTTTACTTTTAAAATCAGAAGCTGCTAACACACTTAAATGCCAAAAAAATTGTTTTTCGTTTTTTCTGGGATACTGCAGGTGGGTGGCCCCTTTCATCTCTGTGAGTCACACTCCACTGAATGTTGCCAAGCAGGTGATCCTGGCATCTCTGAGTCAAGAGAGCTAGTTTATTCGCCTGCTTTGCGTTCCCCACCTCCTTCCCAGTTGGAACAGTAAGTTCTCTGTGAAAGCTTCTGTGAATGATGACAAGAAGGAGAGTTCTCAGGAAAAGCCACCGAGCTTTAATGCAAGAAAATTTGTTCGAAATGTAAAACACATTTGAAAACCTAAATGTGCGCCCTTGAAATCACATCAATGGAACATTTAATGATCTTCAGAACCAGCCTTTTCTCTTCCAGTCAGTAGAAAGATTGTTTCAAATCTGTGCCTGAAGCACTTTTGTTTGTGACAGTCTCTTCTCATTCAGGGACTAAACATGGCGTCCCACTGGAAGCGCCGTCCAGGTTCACAGTGATACAGTATGATATGAAAGTATAAACAGAAGTCAGAACTGCATTTATCCTCTGAGATAACAAGTGCAGCTAGATTTTCAGACCACCTATTATGCCATAAGAAATAAAAGGGAAAGGAAAATAAAGCCTACTCTTTGTCAGCTGCCTGGTTTGTGGAAATGAAAGTTAGTATGGAGCCCTTTAAATGACTTCTACATATAGTATTTTGATCCTTGTGCTGACCAGTTGTTAAAATTTTTCACCAGATAAACGCAGAGATATTAACATTCATCGGAACTTCTGCTTTTTGTAGGTTGATTAATCTCAATGTTTGCATAACGAGTTGTTTCACAATGTGGCTTAGTTTTTCCCTTTCACTTTGAGGCCCTGAACAAAAATAAGGGCTCAGCCATACCTGATGTTTGCACTTCTCAACATATACATCAAGATTTAAGATTCTAGTAACCCTATTTCTCATAGTAATGAGCTGACTGGATAAAATAACTCTGGTTTTCCATATAGCTAGATATACTTCACCCTCATTATAGAACTATTTTCAAAAGCCAAGGATATTGAAAGTTATAACAGTAATGTCAATCCTCATGATTAAATCATGAAGCACATGAGTTTTTCGTTTAAATTTGATGTTCTCATGATCTCAATATTTTTCATGCAAATCTTGTTATTTCTGCATCCTTTCACACTCCAGCTTAAATTGCTTGTCAATCCCCATGCTTTTCTTGAGTGCAGCACTTCTGAGCTTTTCCAATACGATTTCATACATCTATTTATATCACTTCTTCAGTATATTCTCCCTTAAAGAAGACATTGGTATAGCATTCACATTTAATGAAGTCTTTTGACTTGGGAAGCAGTAACTTTGGAGGCTAAAGGAGATGAGGCAAAAAGATTAGTTTGGTCACGAGATGGGGGTGAGAAGGAACTATAGGTTAAGAGAAGAAGAAACCCTTTTCTATTTTAAGACTTTTTAACATTATAACTAGAGTGCTTAAGCTAGGGGTTGATTGGAGCAGGGGAAAGCCTCTGCATAACAAACAGAAACACCATAAATAGATCATTACAAAGTTCGTTATCAAAAAAGGACATTTGAAAATGCCTGCACAAAACAACCCTTAAAAGATTTAAGATTCCAAGTTTATGGAAGCTATAAGCCATCCATTTTTATTTTTTTAGCTACTTGTAAATGTTTGTTTGTTTGTTTGTTTGTTTGTTTGTTTGTTTGGAGGGATGCTATTTATAATATCCATGGTATTTTCCAGCACCATTATGGACTTCGACCTTAGAAATCTAAGGAAAAAGAACCAGAGACAAATATGCTTCAGTCAGGGCTCCTCCTCTTTCTGAATTTTTCAAGATTTGCACTGTAGATATCTACAATTGCACAGGCAAGTTCTAGTCCTTCGTCACCACCTCCACCAGCCCTCCATGCTGCTTTCTCATACAGGGAAACAAATTGCTTTATATCTTGTAAAAACCAGCTACCGTGCTTGCATAGGGCTGGAGTGCCACTGGTATAGCAAGGCATGCAACATTGTGCACTCATGTAGTTGAGGATACTTATAATTGATTATGCATTTATTAGCCACACCACTTTCCTCCTGGGAGTATATCGCCAATGAAAAAAATGAATAGTTTCAAACTGTTTTAGGAATTCCTTATATTTGCCAATGAAACTTTATTTTTCAAATATGTTCTCAAATGTGTGACCTACTTACTGCTTTTCCACGTATTTTTCTATTCCAGAGGATCCTCTAGTGACAGAACATTTTCAATCATTACTTCTCTTTGGTGGAATCAATTACCTCCTGATAGATTCCCTCTTCAAGTTTAAAATTCCATTTAAAAACTCATCTCTTTTTGAATTCTAATTGGGTATACTTTGAACTCTTGATTCGTTTGGTGAATATTTGTTTATACATCTTTCTATGACTTAAAGGGCTTGCTAACACATTTATAGTCTGAATGTAATAATCAGCATATAATATGTAATTCATTTGAAAACATATTTATTAAACAAATATTTTATTGATTCTCAAAGAAAATCTCCAAATATAACCCTGAAAAAGTAAAAATTGAGAAGCAACGGTATATTGTAAACATATTTTTTTCTGCCTGCAAGGTTTATTTGAAGTCACATTTGAGTATATGGAAAATAGAAATGCCTATGATTGTCTCCCTCTGATACACAGAATCAAATATAGTGGCTTATTTACATTTCTTATGTACAAAGCAGCCCAACAATTTTTCAATGATCTTTGTTTAGCAAATTTATTAATCTGCAATATAATCAAAAGGTGATAAAATAAGTAAAACGTACCTCTAAATAACTATACATCTATGTGCATTCATTATATTGACAATTATCATGTACAAAGCACTTTAGTATTTATATTACTAGAGGTCTTGTGCACTGGGGGAGTGGAGGGGGTAAGGGTCACTCAGCTCAGCTTATGCTCTCTTGCAGTCCAGGACCCCTCAGGGGATGTCCACCTGCCAGAACAGGCCTAAGCTGGCAGTCAGACATCCCTCTTGCAGTCAGGGGCTCTCATAGTTTGGGACCTCTCACTCCTTATTGCCCACCTTCAGTGGAGGCGGGAGAGGCTTCCACCACCACTGCTGCATTCACCAGCTGTGAGCCTGGTTTCGTGTTGAGCAGCGCTCCCACTGTGAGAGCACACTGACCACCAGAGAGCAATGCCTGTACTGAACATCTGCGCCCTGGTAGTCAGTGCATGTCATAGAGACCAGTTGATCTGTCTTTCAGTTGATTTGCATATTAGGCTTTTATTATATAGAATTAGGGGCCTGGTACATGAAATTCATGCACTGGGGCAGGGGGAGGGTCCCTCAGCCCAGCCTGCCCCCTCTCACATATTGGGAGCTCTCAGGAAGCAGGCCTTGGGGAGCTTCCTTGGGGAGCCGGCCTAAGTCACAGTCTGACCTTCCTTTGTGGAAGCAACCGGGCTGATCAGGGGAAGGCAACAACTCCATCACCTTGCTGCTGCAGCCACTGCCAATCACCACAGCCACCAAGGTTTTTTCATCAACATGGACTCCAGTCCCTTCACCATGAAAAAATGACAACTTTCTTTAGGCAGTTTCAAGATGTGTCTTTCATAGGATATGACATTTCTTTATTATTATTTTTATCCTCACCTGAGAATATGTTTCCATTCATTTTTAGAATATGTAGAAAAGAAAGGGAAAGACAGAGAGAAACATCAAAGTGAGAGGAACACTTTGATGGGTTGCCTCCTGCATACGCCCTGACCTGGGCCCTGGCCAGGAAGGAGTCTGCAACCTAGGTACATGCCTTTGGTCAGAATTGAACCCAGACTCTGCGGTCATCAGGCCGAGGCATTATCCACTGAGCCAAACTGGCTAGGGCAGGATATGACATTTCTTAGCCCTCCAGCAGTGGAGCTTCATTTTTTTTTTTTCTCCAGGAATGTGGTAGAAAAAGCCTAGATTGCCTTTTTGAATTCTTATTACCCAAGTTACTAAGAATATTACCAGTGGCATATAGGGAGCTTAGCCAATGAGCGGTAAGAAAAGGTTTTTCCTCTGTAGTTCACACCTATGGCTGGCTGGCTTGGCTCCCTTTCTAGGCCAGGCACCTTGGCCAGAGGTGTGACCCCCATCACCCTCTGATCACTGGATCAGCCCCTTGCCCAGTCCTGACACCTCTGGCTGAAGCTTTAGGCCTGGGCAGGGGCCCCTGTAGCTTTGATGACCAGCTCCGCCCCTACCCAGGAGCCCCTGGGTCAGGCCCTTTCTGTGCTGTTCAGGGCCCACATGGGGCCTACCTCAGAGTGACCTGGGTACTGATGATGTTCTCTGGACCCAGACCTCTGGGTGCCTATGTATGCAAATTAATCACCATCTTCGTTGGGTTAATTTGCATACTCATCTGATTGGCTGGTGAGCATAGTAGAGTGACACCAATTTGCATGTTTCTCTTTTATTAGTGTAGATATTTACTTTTTACAATAACCCTATGAAATACAAATTTTTAGTTCTGTTTTTCAAGTGGGAAATATAGGAAATACTAAAATTACCTGTTTGAATTTACACAGCTAATTGCCAGCAGAGTTGGAATTTGACCCTAGATATAGTTCACTCCAAAGCTATTTATATATATTCTAATGTGGTACTCTATTAGAAGTAGATGGTAAACTGTTCTTGATTTAAAACATGTACAATTTTACCTATAAGAAGAAAAATTTTGAGTTCTCACTTGGGACCACTTTTTTCATGAAAAACAAATATTGCTATTTGCTTAAATGATTTTTCTTTTTGGATCTTAATATAAGATACCAAATAAAAATTGGAGAGAGGGAGGACAATGCTAACTAAAGACCTGGCAACCTCTCTTATCTTAAGGTCTCATGGAAGATACACAGTGACACACTATGAAAACAGTGCACTACAGAGGAGCTAGTACTATTCCATGGCAGCAAAATCCACCTGGAAAAACCAAATAGCAGAACATTTAACCCCAGCTCCTTCTGATTTTAGGTGAGTCTGAAGCCAATCTCTTAAGGTCAAGGCCACAAAATTTCAGCCTTTAGTTTTGTTTTATTCGGCTGGCTAGTATCTTTAAAAATCTGAATTTAAAAATCTGCCTTTAGATTTTCAGATACTTGCTTTAATCAAGGCCCTATCACATACTGCTATCTTACTTCAAACCTACATGAATCATATCTACTTCTTCACCTAGGCTTTGCCTAGAGAGATATTTGAGTTTCCACTGTTGTCTTAAAATGCCATGTAATGATAGGCTTCTTTTTGTCACTTATCTGATTTCACCCAGGGTTCTCCTGAAGTACCCAACAAGGTTGGGATTTAGGTGAGATAATTTTATCTGGGAACAAAATTTAAGGTAGCATTAAAAAATCTGTAATCAGAATAAACAATATTTTAATACAATATTTCAAAAAATCAAAATTAATGCAAACATTGGTGATGAACAAACTAGAGGCATCATCTAGTCCTGATTCTGTTATCTAAACTGCCCTCTAGAGATTATCATGTTTTATATTAAAAGCTTTGAATCAAAGGCCCTCATTCTTAGTTGGCTTGTTACTGTTTCTTCTGCCTCATGTCCTACTCTGAAAAATTAAAAAAGTGGGGAGTAGCAACCAATGCTAACTAGAAGAAAAGAATTCAAAACAGCAAACCCATATGCTTATATTCAGGATAGGAGCTTACATTCAGTAAGACTTGAAGAAATCCTCTCTATAGCTAATAATTTAAAACAATAATAGTTAACAATTTTTCAGCTTTTATGTAGAGGCTTGTGGTATGTATTTTTATTTGAATTATTTTATTAGTATCTAACAACTATTTTATGTGATAGAGATAGCTATTATCCCCAATTTACATATGAGCCTAAGTCTTTTGCCTAAATTAATACATGGAATTAAGAGTAAGGGATCATATTGGGACATCATAACCAAAAGTACATATTACTAAGAAGATAACTAAAATTGACTCAGTCATAAATAGAAGGCTAAATGATCCTACCTTTAAAAGCAAGGAAATGTAATCCTAAAGTAGTGTAGTATATTCTCATTGTACATTATTTAAAAAATATTAGCCAATTTCTTTTTGTTCTAAGATGATCATCATCATTATTTTAATAACTAGAGGCCTAGTGCATGAAATTTGTGCATAGGCAGAGTCTCTAGTGGCTGTTGGCTGCCAGCCAGGGCCTCTCTTCCCCTGGCTGCATGCTGCTTGCACCAGCTGGAGCTTTCCTTAGCACCCACCTTGGCCTGGTGCCGTCCATTCACCTGCTCCACCATCTTGCTGTGGTGCCACTCTCATCGGGGCCCATTGGGGCGTGCAGCACCTCCACTGCTGCCTGCTGCTAGTGCTGTGTCACTGATGCCCACCATGCTCCACGCTGCCCCCTGGTGGTCAGTGCACATCTAACTCCTGATCAGTCGAACTCCTGTCTGTAGGGATAATTTGCATATTAGCCTTTTATTATATAGGATTGAATTGTAACTTTCAACTGGAACCAAGGGTATTCACTATTTAAAGGGGATGACAGATATAGCCTAGGACAAAATAAAGTCAATTTTCTGTTTTAAATTTGAAAATTGATTTTAAAAAATTCTCCAACAAAGACCAGAAACTTAAAAGCCTTGCAGCTTTTTATTGTTGTGCTTGATAAAGAAGTGTACATTTTTATTTTCATTTTTTTTGCTTAAAATATTAAGAGCCACAGAATGAATGATTCAAAACTAGTGATTGCATAATCCAGAGTGAGGAGAACTCCAGGATGAGATAAGAACTGCCAAGGAGGTGAGAATTTTACCAGCAGAAGTGAGAGGGAAATTTAGGGAAGATGTTAGGTGTGCTGGTTTTCTGAGTGGGGGAAATAGCTCCACATTCAACATGTAAATGCAGTGGTAAAGAAACACTGACTCTGGGCCTGAGAGTCTTGTTAAATTGTTTGCCAAGACTGTTGAAGTGGATGCACTGGGAATGAACAAGATGCAGAGTAAGTGTACTGGAAAAGCAGGGGCCATGGTAGGAACTCAGACACCATCAGTGTATGATAGGGATAAAGACACTCGGCACAGGCCATGGACTTGTTGCAGCCATCTTTCATTTATTCCTTCCACTCTAGCTCTCCCTCTGTGATGTTTCATCAACCTTTTCCAGAGCAGAGCCACTTAGGGAGAGGGCAAGGCAAAGAACCAGGTACCAAATACTGTATTGACTGCATGGTGATCTCAAAGATATCAGGATTTAAACTGAAAGTGATTGTGTCAACTCCTGGATTTGCCAGATTGAAATTGTCTTAATCTTCAGAAATAGAGAATGTTACCAATTGGGGTTGCCATCTGGGACCTTGGTTCTTCTCATCTACCCAGAAAATAAAAGCAAAGCAACCTGTGGTTTATTAAAGATACTGTCCAAACGAGGAGTGGACCAATACAGAGAGACAATGGCCCTGAACTCCTGGGATATATGGTTTAAAAGAGGAATTTTCTGGGTGGAGACTCTCATTTGCATTCAGGGATGATTGACAGGATTATATAACTATATTTCCTGTGTGCATGCCCTTACCCAAAATGCATACAGAAAACTCACAGGGGGTGGGGAAGGGAGACAAAAAACCACAATGAAAATTTTATTATAGTCCAGGACTCTAATAAGGTTGCATTGAAATCATGATATTTTCTTCTGATCTTGCACTAAGAACCGGCTGGTTCTGCACCTGCCCTGTGGTAGTCTGCTGGCTGCTGGGCCTCCCATAGAGAGACGGTCTGAAGGCAATGTTGGTCCTACTCCTGTTCTGGACCCCAGAGCAGGCCACACCCTAACCCCTCAGGTCTAACTTCCTACTTAACAGGAATAATGAAATACATTAAGATTACTGACAGAGGCCCTAACCGGTTTGGCTCAGTGGATAGATCCTCGGCCTGCGGACTGAAAGGTCCCAGGTTCGATTCTGGTCAAAGGCATGTACCTTGGTTGTGGGCACATCCCCAGTAGGGGGTGTGCAGGAGGTAGCTGATCAATGTTTATCTCTCATCGTTGTTTCTAACTCTCTATACTTCTTCCTTCCTCTCTGTAAAAAATCAATAAAGTATATTAAAAAAAGATTACTGACAGAGGAATAATGGAAGTATATTATTGCACAAATGAGTGTTTTAATTGTAAAATTTATATCAGTTAAAGGAAAATAATTTAATAATGTTATGTTACTGTAAGCTTCAGTTATCTAGAAAATTAACCTATTTGAGACTCTATTTTCTCACTATGATAGAAAAAGTACCATTCTGGGTGCAAAATATCAGTTAAATTTAGTTATCCATTCAACAATAGAATCAGACCTGTACATTTTAACATTCTAAAAATTCTAATATAATTTTCAAGTGCATTTTATGACTGCTACATCTTGGGATTTAGAGATGCCAGATTTTACCAAAATCCAACAACAACAACAAAAAAAAACCAACTGCAGAATATCTTCATGATCACCCATCCACACTGGTCTACTATTTCCCCTAGTATTTTTCAGGTTATCAAATAAAGTTTTATGATTTTTGCTCATAAAGTCATATCTTCTATATCAGAAAACCTTCTATGGTGTATACTTTACTGAAGTTTTAATATACTTCTCATTCTAAAATCAACCCATATTTAAGTTGTAAGTAGCAACTGGAAATCAGCAGAGGAAATAAAGTCTGGTGAAGACACCATCTGGTAGAAAAAAACCCACTCTTTTTGGTTATTTTTCCAAACCTTAAATGATTATGGATAGTACAACACTGGTCCCTGAACAAGTTGCCATAAACTTTTTTAGCTACATGCTTAAGGTTAAGAGTCTTCATTTGTATAAATATATATACTTTGTGAATGCATGATATCTGCTAGAGAAATATAAAACATTCTGATAAATCATGGGGAGATATGTAAAAATGTTAAGTGGACCAAACAATAGAAGTTCAAAGAAAATGCTATGCCTTATGAAATAGATTTCAGACATTAAGACTGAATTTTTGATTGTTAGGATAATTCCGCCCCCCCCCCAATATATTGAAGGAAAGCTAAGCTTACAATGAAATGATAAGAAAATTGAAAATACTAGCATAGAGCAAAAATTTTGTTTTCTAAAATCAAGATAGCTACCTTAGTGAACTTTACCTTAAAGTAAGGATCCTCCAAAAGTAGGGATCTCTTACCCTTTGGGACAGCATGGATGGACCTGGAGAATATTATGCTAAGTGAAATAAGCCAATTTGAGAAAGAAAAATAACATATGATCTCACTTATTTGTAGAATCTAGTGAACAAAATTAATTGACCAACAAAATAAGATCCAAAGAATGGAGGAAGGGAGCAGACTGACATATTTTGATGTGGGGCTGGGGACATGAGAAGAGATAAACCAAAGAACTTATATACTTACTTGGGGTCTAATGCATGAATTCACGCAGCTTGAAAGGAACTGTGGGTCGCAAGGCTACGGTGGGCACAGGGCCAGGTCTATGCCCAACTTCCACATACCTGCCCAGCCCCTCCTGCTGCAGCCCTTGGTCCCCTGTCTGCTGGCAACCTCACTCCTGTCACTGCTGACCCCACATGCTTATGGTGCCAGCCCCATTCATACCTGCTGATGGCACAGAGTTATTGGGGCTGGTGCCGCCAGCAGGTGCGAGAGGCAGCTGCCAGTCCCGATTGCCTCTCAGGAGCAGGGGAAGGTGGAGAAGCCTTGAGGAGTGATTGGGGCTGGCAGTTGCTGCTCACACCCAGTGATGGAGCCAAGCGATCGGTGCTGATGCCAGGTGCTGGCAGGAGTGCAAGCGGGGTTAGCACCCATGAGACTGTGGTATGTGGGAGCAAAGAATGTTCAGTGACCACCAGAGGCTTGCCCTGATTATAGTGACCAGCACTCCACCTTGGCCTGGCGCCCCTGTTCACCTGCTCCACCATCCCGCTGAGGCCAAAGCTCGCCATGTTCTGCACTCTGCAGCTTGCTGCCAAACTCTGTCATGTTCCGTGTGTGCCCCTGGTGATCAGCGCACATCATAGCGACTGGTTGTTTGGTTGGTTGTTCCACTGTTCGGTCTATTTGCATATTAGGGTTTTATATATATACTAGGGGTGCACAAAATTTGTGCACTCAGGGGGTCCCTCAGCCTGGCCTGTGCCCTCTCGCAGCCTGGGAACCCTCAGAGGATGTCCACCTGCTGGCATGCCTAGCCAGCCTGGGTGAGAGGCTGATGGCAGTTTGCAGGCTGGCCAAGCCTGCCCCACTGCCCATCCCACTGCCGCCCTGCCCCAGCTGCCACCTGCCCCGCCCCGGCTGCCACCCGGTCGCACCCACTGCTGCTTGCTCTGTGGCTACCGGCCTCCATCTTGGCTGAGTTAATTTACATACAGCCACTCTGATTGGCTGGTGAGCATGGTTTGGCTAGTGGGCATGGCTTAGGCATTTCAGAGAGATGGTTAATTTCCATATTACTCTTTTATTGGAGTAGACCAGAGGCCTGGTGCACAAAAATTTGTGCACTCAAGGCGGGGGGGGGGAGTCCCTCAGACCGGCCTGTGCCCTATCACAGTCAAGGACTCCTCAGGGGATGTCTTCCTGCTGGCTTAGGCCTGCTATGCCCCGGGGGATCAGGCCTAAGCTGGCAGTCAGATATCCCTCTGGCAGCCCAAAAGCCTCCAGGGGATGTCCACTTGCCAGTGGGGAGTAGGCCTAAGCTGCAGTCAGATATCCTTAGTGCTGCTGAGGAGGTGGGAGAGACTCCCACCACCACTTCTGTGCTGGCAGCCATCAGCCTGGCTTGTGGCTGAGCAGAGCTCCCTCTATGGGAGCACATTGACCACCAGGGGGCAGCTCCTGCATTGAGCGTCTGCCCCCTGGTGGTCAGTGTGTGTCATAGTGACAAGTGATTCCCAGTTGTTCTGCTGTTAGGGTCAATTTGCATATTACCCTTTTATTATATAGGATAGAGGCCTGGTGCACAGGTGGGGGCTGGCTGGTTTGCCTGAAGGGTGTTCTGGATCAGGGTGGGGGTTCTGCTAGAGTGCCTGGTCAGCCTGGGTAAGGGGCTGTTGGCTGTTTTCAGGTTTTCCACAGTCCCTTCAGGATAGGGGTCTCCACTGAGGTGCCTGGCCAGCCTAGGTGAGGGGCCGATGGCTGTTTGGAGGCTGGTCAAGATCCCTAGTTGGGGACCTTCACCCCATGGGTGTGTGGCCAGCCTGAGTGAGGGGCTTGAGAGCCATTTTCAGGCTTCCCACAGCTTCCTCAGTGGGCGGGTCCTGCTGGGGTGCCTGGATAGCCTGGGTTAGGGGCTGATGGCCATTTTCAGGTTGGCCATGTGCCCCGGTGACCCAATTGAAACTTTGTAGCCTTGAGCTGAGCCCAGGTCCAGTTGTAAGACTGAGTTGCCTCTGGCAACCCAGGCTCCCAGCCTCTCCTTGAACAGAAGGCACAGCCAGACTGTTTGAAGAAGGTATTTGGGATTTATTTATCTTCTATAATTGAAACTTTGTAGCCTTGAACAGAGCCCAGGGCTGGTCAGGGCAGGTGGGAAGCTTGGCTTTCTCCATCACGGGGGGCAACCCAAGCCTTCTGCTTGCTCCAACTCTGTGGTTGCCATCATCTTAGTTGGATTAATTTGCATACTCACTCCTGATTGGCTGGTGGGTGTAGCGGAATGGTGGAGTGATGATTAATTTGCATCTTTCTCTTTTATTAGTGTATATAGATATAGGTATAGATATAGATAGATATAGATATGCATATCCCATGGACAGGGGCAATAGGGTGGTGAAGAACTGGGGTGGGTTGGATAGGGAGATATCTGTGATAGTATCAACAATAAAAATTATTTTAAAAAAGTATTAAGTCTAACTGGACAAAACTGTTGCTGTCAGCGTATTCTCAGCCTTTCCCCTGGCCCTGTAAGCTGAAGAAGGTTCTGCTGTTACCTACTCAGTTTCTTCCTTTCCCACTGTCCTCCCAGCAGAGTCCTGTTTGGGAGACTCCTCATGAAGCAGAATTTGGAGGAAGGTAACACACAGAAACTCACAGATTAGGTTGATGAAAGCTGTCTGAGTCTGTGTTTTTTAAGAGAGGGGCCCTGAAGCAGCTGTGTAAGGGAAGTGGGCGGGCAAGGACATAGGGACTCTAAGTAAGTGTTTCTGTGGGTTACAGTCCATGACATTAAAAAAAGAAAAAAGGTAAGGCTCCTTCAAGCCCACATATTTCTTTTAATAATTTTTTGATAATTGTGTAAGTTAAAATGTATATGTTCTTATTTTGAATTAAGCAATGTACTGTTTTGATTTTGAATAGGAAAATAATCCCACTTCTTATATATTTGAAAACATCTCCTGTTATTTAATAGAATCATTATTGCTATTTTGGTTTCTAGACTAATAGCAAATGGCAGGAGGAATGCAAGTAGGGATTGCTGGGAAAAAGGCCAGAGGAAATTGGAGTTAGAAATGTGAAATGAGTGAAAGAGTTTGTCTAAGGAAAAGCAAAGCCACTATATTTGGAAAAGGTTGAAATCTCATTATTTTGCAAGAGGTACATTAACAAACTGCAAAAGCTTCAGGAATTCCAGGTAATCAAGAGTCTTAGAAGCTCACTGAGCCAGTGTGCTTCTTCCCATGAGTGCTGCCTCTATAAAGCAGATTTTTCATTTTCACATTAATAGCATGGTTGAGAAGCTCTTGATAGAGTAGCTTCTTGGGGAATGGAATTTGTCTGAAGAAGAAATAAGCCTGGAAAAGTCAGAGGAGCCATAACTAAAGGCTGAAATTTACTTCCCTCCTAGTCCTTCTTTTTAGGGATGGGTAGGTGTGGGGAAGCTCAATCTTAGAAAACATGATGTGTTTTTGACAAGTTAGGATTCCTAAAATTATAGGGGATCAGAAAGAGAAGGATTTAAAAAAAAATATCTTGTGAACAGGCTTTATTTATTTAATTAAGTAAAATATACAAAACAAGAGAAAAAAAAAGATGCCTGGCATCTCCCTGGATCTCTCTGAGCAGATGTATTCATGATAAATCTGTAGCACCTCTCCTCTTTGTCTTCCATTACTCTGCTAGTTACTGACTGTAGCCAGAGGTAAAGTGATCTCCATTCTTTCACTCCTCATTTCTGCCTCCTAACTGTGCTCCTTGATCACTGCTCTCCTACCTGTGCACATTTTCTCCCTGATGTCCTCATTTCTTCACTGAATCATTTCAAGTGTAGATTTCCCTGGTGGCGAAATATAGCATGGTCTGAAAACAAAACAGAATGGAATTCTATATTGATGTAGATAGATAGCCTAGGCAATGCAGCGAAAATTTTTAAAAAGAAAAGCTGAAACCTGGAAAGAAATGAAAAAACAACAACAAATAAATGAGAAATAAGACAAAGAAGACCTAAGCTAGAGGTGCCATTACCTTGTCCTCTGACTTGCAACTCATGACAACCCTGAGCAACTTACTCCATAAGTATGCAAGAAATGTCTATACAGAGGCCCTACCTGGGGTCATTCCCACACCCAGTGCGGATGACCTCCTCCTCACATCACCAGCTCTAGACCAAGTCCTTCGGCAGCTTCCAGGCTGAAGGTGTCTCACTGGAGAACACATTCCAGGCACAAAGCGGGGAGTAGGCCCTCATCTGCCCTCATCCAGCTCTCAGGCCAAGCTGGCCACCATGTCTTCTTGATGACCTGACCCAACAGAACTGTATGATCTTGAGTAACCTACTTAACTCTTCACATTTAAATGCCCCAGTTTCTTTACTTTTAAAATGGACTTTATGTTACCTATCATGCAAGGGACTATTGAAGGTATTACATGAGATGATATGGGCAAAGTGACATACCACTACTTCCATTAATATATGATTGTCACACTCCTACTATGACAGAAACAACTGCTACTACCACTTCTACGCATTATAGGAAGAGAAACTAAGGGCTTAGACAGGTTAATAAATTTAATGAGGACCATATTCCTGGTAAATGAAAGATCAGGGATTTGAGAATGGACCTTTGTACTCACTCTAAAACCTTTCAGGTACATAACAGATTCTCTATCAGGAACAAACAAAGCCATCCATGTCATCTTAGGCCTTTTGATTTTCAAAATAATCAACATTCTATTGGCCTCATTAAGACATTTCAGAAAGAATAATCTTATACTATACTTGGGAGGCCAATTATATAATATTTGGACCAGAATGGTAGAAAATTTCTTATTGGAACTTTAACAGATATTTATCTCTTTTTTTCCAGTGACCAAGTATACAACTAACCATAAAAACTGTTGAGTGATTTTTTTATTGTATTCTGGAAATTTTGTGTATTATGTCATAAGATTCTTGGTAATACTTACATCAGTGTTTGAGCAGGCCTCATTGTCATATCATGCTAGTGGGCAGAGTGAGAGTACCAGGCTGCTTTATTACTCCCAAGTATGAAAACCCAGTTTCTCCTCAGTTGACCGTCTTCTCAGTGGGGTTAAGTAAAGGTCCTCAGTAGGCTTATGTGGGCATCTCCCTGGATCACCAGGGTTGGGAGCAGGACAGTCTCATTGTTATTGCCCCATGAAGGCAGCATAGACACTGTAGGGTGGTAGGAGAGAATTGTTACTGCTAAAAGGTAGTCAAAATCCAGACCTCCCACTAGGCCTTCTCTGAGATACTTTGGAGGGGAAGAGGAAAAGGCACTTTGTCACCAGTGTTTGGGAGTGAGAGTTATAGATCACAATGAGTCTGAACTGACACTATGAAGAGTCTTTCTACCTTCAGGCAGGCATATAAGTCCCAGCTCTGACATACCCTTAGTAGAGATGATGCTTCATTGCCCAAGGTCGAGGATATAAGTTTAGGCTCTTTAGTAGGCCTTTGTTGATTAGAGTGGGAGAAGGGCCATAGTTCCCCTTCTTCCCCCACCCCCCAGATTATTGCCATATAATTGACAAGTAACATTGTGTAAGTTTATGGTGAAGCAAATGATGATTTGATATATGTATATATTATGAAATGATCACCACAATAAAGTTTAGTTAACATATACATTGCCTTACATAGGTGTGTGTGTGTGTGTGTGTGTGTGTGTGTGTGTGTGTGTGTGGTGAGAACATTTAAGATATACTCTCAGCAAATTTCAAGTATACAATATCTGGTTATGCATGGTTTCCACGTTTTAGGTTAGACCTCACAGAATTTGTTCATCTTGTAAATGAAAGTTTGTACCCTTTGACCAACATCTTTTCATTTCCCCCACGCCACTACAGTTTTATCTATGCTGGTTGTCTGGAGTTGATCAGCTACCCTCTATAAACTTTCTGTCACTCTGTGCTGTCCTTGCCTTAGTCCTATGTCTAGAGACAGCAGACTTTTGTTGGGTCTTTGTTAGTCTGTTCCCACAGGCTGTTTTGGGGTGCTGGTTCTCTAGCATTTAGTCTGGGACACATGAGTCCCAAAAGAATACCCAGTGAATTCATTACCATGTCATTCCTCAGGTTCCAAGATCCCCAACTAGTCTGTCTCTGCCTTTCTCTGTCTTCCCTTTACAGTTTACTTATATTTGTTTTCTATAAAATGTTCAGAGTTTTAGTATTTATTAAAAATATATTTTATTGATGGTAAAGATGACAACTAGCAGGAATGTAGGGAGGGAAAGAGTGTGAGAGAGCCAGGGAGTGATAGAGGAGTGTGTGGACATGTGTGGTGTGTGTGTGTGTATGAGCTAGGGACAGTTAGATTCTGCAGGTCTTCTAAGGGGCTGCCAAACCAGGCAGTCTTAGATGGCAGATCCCCACTCCCAGCGTGGACACTCCTGGGTGGCCAGAGCAGGCACAGAGACCACGCCATCTTGAGAAACAGAGCTGCTTGAGACTAGGATCCTGGTCTCAGCACCACCCAGTCTGGTCTCAGATGCAAACCAGGACCCTACAGCCACTGGGGACAGAGACCTGTGACCATAGCTACGGACCCAAGGACACCAAGAATCCAGACATCCAGGCGGCAGATCTCTGTGAGTAACAGAGCCCATCCCCCGCTTTGCAGGCTCATGGGCAACACCATAGTAACTGATAGATCCAACCCTCGCTTGGGCCTCAGCTCTGTTACAGGAATTTTAGCCTGGGAATGCACAAACTCTGGGGGCTTGTTCCCTGAAGTACTGGCTCTGGGACCCCTATTCTCCAGGAAGGAGGCAGCACTAAGCACCAGTGACTTGACTCTGTTCCTTATCACCTGCACCTGGGATCCCTGATTCCCAGTGCATTCACACTAAGAGCCAGTGACTCCAATTCTTGATGCATGCGCACACAGGGACCTTGATTCTCAATGCGAGGACACACAAAGCAACAGAGAAGCCAATACTGGATTATTGGGAAACTCTGATTCTTGGAAAATCAGAGGGCTCTTATTTTCAACACACTCCAGGGAGATCTCTGTTTCAGCATGATGCAGGTGGGGTCCATGATTCTAAGTGCGCACATGAGGCCACACTGAGCACTGGTAACAATGACTCTGAGTGAGCCTGGTTCTCACCAAATAACGACAACCAAACATCTTAGTGTCAGAGCTCTTCAGTGACACTAGGGTGGTGAGAAGATACCACTGCACATAGCCCAGGCACACACAACTTGATGTTTGAACCTTCTGGAGACAGTCAGAATGGGGAGACGACACAATCCCCAGAGGAAAGAAAATGAGGAGTCACTAAGAAAGGAAATTAGTGAAATTGAAGCATGCAACATGACAAAAAAAAATTCAGTATAATGGTTGTACAATTCATTCACTGGGTGGATGAGAAAATCAATAACCTATGCAAAAATTGGGAAGAAATAAATATATATAGCTATAATCAAAAACACCATGGAAGGTTTAGGTAGTAGACTAGAAGAAACAGAGGACCGAATTAGTGAGTTAGAAGATAAGGTAGAGAAACAAGCTCAATCTGAACAGCAGCTGGAGAAAAAAACTAAAAATCAGGAGGAGAGCACAAGGGAGCTTTGGGAGAAAATGAAACAAAGTAACATATGCATAATAGGGCTGCAAGAAGGACAAGAAGAGCAGCATGGATTAGAAATTCTATTTGAAGAAATAATGACAGAAAACTTCACAGATATGGGGAAGAAAAAAGTTACACAAGTACACAGAGTCCCAAGCAAGAAGAATCCCAAAAGACCCACACCAAGACATGTCATAACAATGTTGGCAAATGTACATGACAAAGAGAGAAGCATAAAGGCTGCAAGAGAGAAACAGAGAGTTACATACAAAGGATCCTCCAACAGACTGTCAAATTATTTCTCAACAGAAACACATCAAGCTAGAAGGGAATGGAAGGAGGTATACAAAGTGTTGCAAAGCAAAGGATTAAATCCAAGAATACTCTATCTAGCACGACTATCAATCAAAATTGAAGGGAAAATCAGGAACTTTGCAGACAAAAAAAAAAAAAGCTAAAGGAGTTTATCACTACCAAGCCAGCAATGCAAGAAATGCTAAAGGAATGCTGTAAAAAGAAGAAATAAAAAGGTAAGAAAGAACACAGGCACAAAAATAGAAATGACTTCAAACTTTCAATAATAACTTTAAACATAAATGGACTAAATGCTCGAATCAAAAGACATCGAGTGGCTGAATGGATAAAAAGACATGACCCATATATATGCTGTCTACAAGAGACCCACCTCAGAAAAAGGGACTCACACAGACTGAAAGTGAAGGGATGGAAAAATATCTTTCAGGCAAAAGGGAAGGGGAAAAAAAAAAAGCTGGGGTAGCAATACTTATATCTGACAAAATAGACCTCAAAGTGAAGGCCGTAACAAGAGATAAGTAAGGCCACTTCGTAATACTAAAGTGATCAATACAACAAGAGGATATAACCCTGATAAACATATATGCACCTAATACAGGAGCACCCAAATACATAAAAAAACTCCTGGAAGATATCAAGGGACAGATCGACAATAATACAGTCATAGTAGGGGACTTAAATGCACCACTGACATCACTGGATAAATCCTCTAGACAAAAAAATCAGGAAAGAAACAGCAATCCCAAATGACTCACTCAGATAAGATGGACTTAATTGACATCTTCAGAACATTTCATCCCAAAGCTATAGAATATATATTCTTCTCAAGTGCACATGGGACATTTTCAAAAATAGAACACATACTGGGTCACAAGCAAAGTCTCCCAAAATTCAAGAAGATTGAAATCATACCAAGAATCTTCTCAGATCACAATGGCATAATATTAGAAATAAACTATAACAAAAAAAATCCAAAAAACTCAAACACTTGAAGCTGAATAGCATGCTACTAAATAATGATTGGGTTACCAATGAGATCAAAGAAGAATTAAAAACACTCTGGAACCTAATGACAATGAAAGCACAACAATCCAAAATCTATGGAACACAATGAAAGCAGTCCTGAGAGGGAAGTTTATAGCTATAGTCCTACCTCAAGAAACAAGAAAAAATGATAGTAAATCATGTAACTCTATGACTCAAAGAATTAGAAAGAGAGCAACAAGAAAAGTCCAGAGTGAGTAGAAGGAAGGAGATAATAAAGATCAGAGCAGAAATAAATGAAATAGAGACAAAAAAAATACAAAAGATCAATGAAACCAAGAGCTGGTTCTTTGAAAGGATAAACAAGATTGATGAACCTCCAGCCAGGCTCACCAAGAAGCAAAGAGAGAAGACACAAATAAAGAAAATCAGAAAAGAAAGAGGAGAAATAATAACAGAACCCACAGAAATTCAAAGAATTGTTAAAAAATACTATGAACAACTCTACTCCAACAAACTAGACAACCTGGAAAAAAATGGGCATATTCCTAGAAAAATAAAATCTTCCAAAACTCAATCAGGAAGATTCTAAAAATCTCAATAGGCCAATATCTATGGAAGAAATTGAAGCAGTCATCAAAAATCTCCCAGGAAACAAAAGCCTGGGACGAGATAGCTTCACAGGAGAGTTTTACCAAACATTCAAGGAAGAACTAAAACCTATCCTCCTCAGATTATTCCAAAAAATACAAGAGGAAGAACACTTCCCAGGTCTTTCTATGAAGCCAGTGTCATCCTAATACCAAAACCAGATAAAGATAACACAATGAAAGAGAATTATAGACCAATATCCCCCATGAACATAGATGCCAAAATACTCAAGAAAATTCTAGCAAATCAGATCCAGCAATACATCAGAAAGACCATAAATCATGACCAAGTAGGATTTATCCCAGGGATGCAAGGATAGTACAATATCCACAAATCAATAAACGTGATACATCACATAAACAAATTGAGAGATAAAAATCACATAATCATATCAATTAATGCAGAAAAAACATTTGAAAAAATCTAACACCCTTTCTTGATAAAAACTCTCAGCAAGGTGGGAATAGAAGGACCATACCTCAACATAATAAAAGCCATATATGGCAAACCCACAGCCAACATCATACTCAATGGACATAAACTAAAATCATTTCCTCTAAGAACAGGAACAAGACAGGGATGCTCCCTCTCACCACTCCTGTTCAACATAGTACTAG
>PVJC01017883.1:0-31942 GCA_004026665.1 Murina feae
CCCTTGAGGCATGGCGCTGCTCCAGGTGTGGCTGGCTGGAGAGGGACCAAAGAAGGTTGGCTCCAGGGCATGTCAAGCCTGTCTTGCCCTGTCCTGCCCCATGAGCCACCTTCTAATTAATTTTCTTTCAATGTGCATAAATCCATGCATTGGACCACTAGTCCCTTTATAAAGATGGAGCATATATTTATCATATTATTACTAAATGTTCATTTACCCCAATTTTGGAGTTTCAAAATGTTGGTAATTAGTTTTACTTATATGTTTTACTTATATGCTTTAATTGTTTTTCTCCTTTCCCTCTTTAAATAATATAAGTTTTGTATTACATGTGGTGTTTTCTTGTTTTGTTTGGTTTGTCATTTGGAACATTCGGAAAGGTTAAAAGGAAGAATTTTAGGAGCCGTGCTTTGAGTAAAACGTGGGCCCTCTAAGCCTTTTAAAGGTTTTGTTTTATTGAATCCTCATAGCAAACCTATAATCTCCCTATATATTTGAGAAAAAAATGTTTAATAGGAATTAATGTGAATTCACATTAGCTTAAGAAATGTGACCATTGTGAAGTCAGAAGTCTAGTCCTTGAATTTATACTGAAATTTATACTGGCAACATTGGACTGTGCTCTAATCCTGATTTTGTGGGTCTGCAAGCTGTTAAATTTTT
Organism: Murina feae; assembly: GCA_004026665.1. NCBI lineage: Eukaryota > Metazoa > Chordata > Mammalia > Chiroptera > Vespertilionidae > Murina > Murina feae. The sequence goes on from PVJC01017883.1 coordinate 664, forward strand.
AAACAAATGTTAAATGAGCGGATCTCTTTGAAGTTAGGTAGTGTGAAACCTCCAGCATTGTTCATTTTTTTTTCAGGATTGCTTTGGCTATTCTAGGTCTTTTGTGGTTCCATACAAATCTGATGCTACAGAGCTACAATAATCAAAACAGCATGGATAATGGCAGAGAAACAGATACACAGATCACACCATAGAGAGCCCAGCTACTCATGTGTGGACAGATAATTTTCAACAAAGGACCCAGAAATGCAAATTGGAGTAAAGATAAACTCTTCAATAAATGGTGCTGGGGAAAAACTGGAAATCCACATGCAAATGAGGGAAACTGGATTACAGTTTGTCCCCATGTACAAAAATTAATTCAAAATGGATCAAAGACTTCAACATAAGTCCCAAAACTGTGAGTCACATTGAAAAAATATAGGTACCAAACTTATGGACCTGGTGGCAGAGAACATTTTATGGACTTGACCTCAAAGGCAAGGGAAGTAAAGGCAAAAGTAAATGAATGGGGCTATATCAAACTGAAAAGCTTCTGCACAGCAAAAGAAACGGACAACAAAACAAACAGGCAGCAAACCAGATGGGAAATAATATTTTCAAACAGTAGCTCTGACAAAGGTTTAATTTCCAGTTTTACTCACTGAAATCTTTAAAGGATCTTTTGTTTTACTGAACAGTATTTTCAGATACTATTTTTGATCTTTCTGATGTCTTAATAAAGAATTTTATAGTCATAAAATCAGCTTTGCTTTAGACTACACAAGTGTACTAACTTGCTTAATAACAAATTTTGTAAAAATTTAGTTACTTAAAACAAGCATTTGTCATTTCATAAAATTTCTGACAATCAGAAACCTAGGGATGTTTTTGCTGTGTGGTTCCAGCTAAGACTCCCTCATGAACTTACGTTAAGTTTTTAGTAGGGTAGTTAGTACTTATCTAAAAGACCTGAAGGATCTACATCTACATTCACAACCCTGAAAGTTACCAAGAGCTTCAGTTTCTTCCCTTGTAGGTTTGTTTATGAAGCTGGCTACCCCCTGAGTGAGTGATGAAGAGAAAGAACAGGATGCCTCACTGCTTCATATGCCTCAGTCTTAAGAGTCAGAACCCATTAATTAATTCTTATTCTATTAACTAGAAGTGAATCCCTAGACCCAGCCAACCTTTAACACAAGGGAATGGATATCAAAAGTTGGGGGATCACTGGGAGTCATCTGGAAAGAAAATCATCACAATGCATTTCATCCATTTTGGATAATTCTTAGGTAGTCCCATCTCAAATTTTACTTTCCATCATTATTACCCTTATCGCTTCATGAAACTCCAAATACACTAATTACATCTTTCAAACATATCTCATTTCTTTATTTTCATCTGTTTTTTTGCTTTGTGCTGCAACCTCTCTTAATTTTACTGATCTGTATTCTAGTGTTTAAATTATCTTTTAGGCTAGATATAATCAGATGTTAAATTTACCTAATAAATTTTAGATTCAGCAATTGTGTTTTTTACTTTTAAGATTTATCATTATATTTTTAAAATTTATTTTTGTGTTCTGTGAAAATCTTTATTAAAAAATAAAAAATAATAATTATAATCTTTGTGATTTAAAAGGTAAATATCTGTTATTTTCTGTATATCCATTTTTTATTTTATATTTTGAATTTGTTTCCTTTTATGACAGGCAACTTATAACTTAAATGCTGGACAATTGTATATTAAAAATAATACAAACTTTGAATGTTGGTGTCTTCTTCCTGAAAAGATTTCATTTTCTTCTAGTAGATAGAATATAGGCATATTTTCCTTCTCAGGCAGTGCTTATAAGTTTCTATTTTGCCTTTTCTGTCCTAGGACATAGCACTTCTAAGCTTCATCTAAAAGGTTGGGATGTTTACTTTACACTCTTGTATTGGAAAACTCTAAACTTCAACTCTCATATTGTTAGTATGAGAAAGCTGCTACAATTTCTGCTTAGTTCTTCAAGCTGCCACAGATTTTATTTTTACAAATATTACCCCAAGCATGAGCATTTTTGGAGTAAAAAATAAATTGCATTCAAAATGTTATACTTGTTTCTCTGGTTCCCTTCTGCATTTTGACCCATAGAATCATGCCTCTTTTGTTAGACCTCAATGTCAATTTTTGTCTCCTCAGCCCAGTGAAATTGCCACAAGCTCTAGACTACCACTACATGTTTTTGCTCTTTGCCCTTGAACAAATGCCAATCCTGAGAATGAGGGGAAATTTAGAACTCAAATCATTATATTTCTCTCCCTTCAGAATCTTTCCCTCTTGAATATTGGCTATGTGTTTAATTCCTGATGTCTCCAAAACACTGTTTTTGCATTTTAACCAAATTTCATAGTTGTAATTAGTGTGACATTTATTTAATCTTGTATTACTTATATAATACTATATAATACTTATAATACTAATGGCCCAGTGCACAGATTCATGCACATTGAAAAGAAATTAATTAGAAGAAATAACAACTAACAACAAAGACATGATATAAAAACAACATTGATAAAAACAAGGACTTATAATAAATTTATTAAACTTAGTCTGATATCTCCCTGTATACGACATTAAGAGTAAAAGTACTTTCAGATGTTTAATTAATTTTCCTTGTGATGAAGTATTTGCAACTTTACCTTTAACGTCACATGCTCTTTGAGCTCCAGAGAAAGCAACATATAACTGAGCATGTCTGAAAATGGGTTCAGGTAGGAATATTCCTACTCTGTCTAGATTGGCACACATGTGCAAGTCTATGTTTATTTTTAAATTGCCAGTGCATGTCATATGTACCAACTGGTCGATCAGATGATCAGACGTTCAGATGGATGTACGTTTGGTCACTTAACCACGAATATATATATGTGGTTGAATACACAGACATGGAGTTTAATACACAAACATGGAGTTTCTATTTTTTCTTAGCTCATAATTGGTACTTAAAATAGTTGAGGGCAGAGATCCCCAGATGTGGCTATGGTTCTGTAGAATATACTGGGAGCCAGAAGGAAGGTAGCTTTTTTGGAAGAGCATCATGATACAATCTGGATAAGAAATGCATTATTTTCTGATAGTGGAAAATTAGTTCCTCTTATACCTGCCATATCAGTTGACCTTAAGGCCCTCCCTGATGAAGTAGTATAATGAAGTCACATAAAAGCATATTAAGCTCTTGTTTTCTTGAAAATTTTGCTTGAAACTTTAGCCAAGGCAGGATGTGAATTTATTTATAGATATTTGCTTTGAACTGCATAAAACTTGCTCCAAAGCATCTCTGAGCAATAAATCTTTCTGTGATTTCCTAAAAATAATTTTATCTTTTACTCAGGCTTTTTTTGTGAAGAAGTTTATTTCAATTTTACTTTCATCATATAACTAAGAACTATTATGATTCTTCTTTATTTTATTATTTAGAAGTGAATAGTATGTCCAGCCAATACTCAAGTCAAAGGCCTGGATATCAGGATTAGGGATCACTGGGAGTTATCCTGGTGGCAAACTACCACAATGCATTGTATTAATTTGGATAATCATTGAGCATATAGGTACCTAAATAGAGCTTCAAGAAGTAGAGAAAGAGTGTATTAGAAAGTTGCAAACATACTTTAAGAAAACACATTTGCATTTTTTATACTCAAGATCTGATTTTCTGTTGAAAATAATAATGCTAACCCATTTTTAAAAAATTATTGTTAAACTGGGATTTACTGGCTTACTTGACTGAAACTTCTAGTCCCATTTCAAAAAAAAAACTCTGAAAAAAAATTAAATTCATTAATATGTCCTACGAAGTCATGCATAACCTTCAGTTTGAATCCCATTATGCAGATGAAATTGCCAACTTTTCCAACCTCATCTTCTACATTCTGCTTACTTGTCCTTTGCCACTGAAATTATGCTGTTTCTTCAAACTGTGAAGTTATTATTGAGAGGAGTTAGAAACAGGATTAGACAGACAGGACAAGAAGTGAAAGGAAGGAGGAAAAATGGACATGACTATTGGAACCAGGTAAAACTGTTACAGGATTCCGGGGCAGGAGAAATAGGGAAACGGAGACAGGAAAGTTAAAACAAGGCCAAACAGTGTGAGCGATTTGCAGCCAGCTTGTAACTAACAAACTGTTATCTTCCCCAGCCAATGGCACCAGAGCAAATGCTTAAAAAAACCTCCCTGATGAGAGAATGCAGAAAGGGAGCAGAAGAGAGGAAAGGAAAAGGAAAAGGACCATTTTACTCCCTAAGCAGAGAAGCCAGCAGTCTCAAGGCTTGGTAAGATAGAGTTGCCAGGTGCTTCTCATGAGTTCTGGGAAAGCGATAACAACAAAGTAAAAGAAGACACCTTGAGAATTAATCTGTACAAAATAGCCAGCATTTTTAAAAAATATATTGTATTGATTTTTTACAGAGAGGAAGGGAGAGGGATAGAGAGCTAGAAACATCAGCGAGAGAGAAACACTGATCAGCTGCCTCGGCACACTCCCTACTGGGGATGTGCCCGCAACCAAAGTACATGCCCCTGATCAGAATCGAACTTGGGACCCTTGAGTCCGCAGGCCGATGCTCTATCCACTGAGAAAACTGGTCAGGGCAAGCCAGCATTTTTTAGACCTACAGATAAGAGGGTATATAATGCCCAGACCCCAATCCAAATTGATCTTCAGATTAGCTGAGAGCCCATCTGTGCTTCATAAGCCAGATGTACAGGTTTGTTTCCCTTTGCTTTTGCTTTTTTCAATAAGGATGCATACTTTAATCGCTTTAATAAACTGGCTTTTCACAATGAAGTCAGGTCTCTCATATAAATTCATTTACATGTGAAGATAAGGATCGAGGTTGGTGACAGCTCTTTCCCATTGAGTCAGGGGCTGTCCTGTCCGGTAATACCGCTCTGCTGTTGGTGAGAAGTGCCTATAACACTATCAAGAAGGGAAATTTTGAGAGGTATCTTCTTAACTAGTATGATCTAAGAAATAAAATCGCATTATGGAAAGAAACCAAAAAGAAGGGTACTTGTCTAGCCATCTGGAACTGCCTCTTAGCTCTGTCTAGTTCTTCTCAAAAGATTTACTTTCATTTATTCAACACTTTTGAGCCTCAATTTGTCTCAGGTGCTATTCTAGATTCTAGGGATATATGATATCAATTATTAGAATAAACCAAGTTCCTTCCTTTAAAGACCTTAATTTCTAGTGAGGGTGAGCAGGAGTAATCTAATAAGAAAATAAATATATAACATTCCAAGTAAAATAGATTTAGGGACATTCATTCAGCATGTATTTATTTCACATCTATTATGTACAAATTCAATCTCACCTGTTGGATATAGAAGAAGACAGAAGTGTTTCATGCTTGGGAGTTCATAGAGGGAAACAAACAAAAATTTTAAAAAATTGTAAAAGAGCAAAAATGGAATATGGAAACATCACATACTACTTGCTTCTTTTTTCCTAGAGTTATGGTGATTGGGAGGATGCCATTAGTGTGAGCAGGCTAGGATCCATTCTCAAAGCTGGGAGGAAAGTAACTACCTCATCAATTGGCAGCCCATCCAGATAATATGACTTCTTAATGCTGAACTTAGATATATTTTTATAACATCAAAGGAACTAGTAAATGGAAGAATTATGAATATTCTGTAGAATAATGAAGCTCAATAAAAATGAGTCACAAAAAATCCATCTGTATATATAAAAGCCTAAGCGACAATATGACCATTCAACCATTACAACATTCAACCAGTAACTGTAACGCACAATGACCACCAGGGGGATGACACTCTGACAGGTAGGGCCCTGTTTACCCCAAATCTGGTTCACCCACACAAGATTCGCTTTCAATGTGCATGAATCCAGGCACCAAACCACTAATCTAATATAATAAGAGAAACATGCAAATTGATGTCACTCCACTAGACCACAAGCCATACCTATCAGCCAATCAGAGTGACTATATGCAAATTAACCCAACCAAGATGGCAGCAGGCAGCCACCGAGCTGGAGCAAGCAGGAGGCTTGGTTGTCCCAGCGATGAAGGAAGCCAAGCTTCCTGCCTGCCCTGGCCACCTGTGGCCTCCACTCAAGGCAACAAAGTTTCAATTATAGAAGATAAATAAATCCCAGATACCTGCTTCCAGCCAGCCTTGCTGGGAGCTTTGGTTTCTGGGGGCTGTGGCCAGCCTGCAAAGAGCCATCAGCCCCTCACCTCGGCTGGCCACACCTTCATGGAGTGAAGGTCTACGCTGGGGGTCTTGGCCAGCCTACAAACAGCCATTAGCCCCTCACCCAGGTTGGCCAGGCACCCCAGCGGGACCCCCTCCTTGATCCAGGACACCCTTCAGGGCAAACCAGCCAGCCCCCACCCATGCACAAGGCCTCTATCCTATATAATAAAAGGGTAATATGCAAATTGACCCTAACAGCAGAACCACTGGGAATGACTGGTCACTATGACACACATTGACCACCAGGAGGGAGATGTTAATTGCAGGAGCTGCCCCCTGGTGCTCATTGCTCTCCCACAGGGGGAGCTCAGCTCAGCCACAGGCCAGGCTGATGGCTGCCAGCACTGCAGTGGTGGTGGGGGACTCTCTTGCCTCCTCAGCAGTGCTAAGGATGTCTGACTGCAGCTTAGGCCTACTCCCCACTGGCAAGTGGACATCCCCCAAGGGCTCCTGGGCTGCCAGAGGGATGTCTGACTACCAGCTTAGTCCTGATCCCCCGGCAGGTGGACATTCCCTGAGGTGTCTCAGACTGAGGGTCCCCCCTGAGTACAAAATTTTTTGTGCACCGAGCCACTAATATATATATATATATATAAAAGTGTAATATGGAAATTAACCATCTCTCAGAGATACCTAAGCCACACCCACAAGCCAAGCCACACCCACAGCCAATCAGAGGATTATATGCAAACTAACCCAGCCAAGATGGAGGCCAGCAGCCACGGAGCCAGCAGTCGCAGTGTCCGGGCGGGCAGTGGCGGGGGCGGGGTGAGCAGCGGCGGGGGCAGGGCAGGAGGTGCCTGTGCTGCTTCCCAGTCCCCTTGTGGGGATCAGGGAGCAGGAAAGGCTGGCCCAGCTGTGAGGCAGTGAACAGGAGGGGTTTTCCCTGCTTCCCAGTGGCTGAAGCAAGACGGGGAGTAGGCAAGCCTGGCAGGCAGGCTGCACCCAGCTCGGGCCACAGCTCAAAAAAGAGAACAACATGCAGGGGATGGCAGGAGTCTCAGAGATAAACACAGAGGGGTGCCTGCTCCAAGCCTTCATGGTGTGCCTGGGGGCAGCTCACCAGCAGATAGACACAGACAGGATGACTGCTCTGAACCTCAGATGTGGCTGGGGGCAGGTCCCCAGTGATGACACACACACACACACACACACACGCACACACAGCGCCTGCCAGACTGGGCCCATCAGTAGGACATCCACTGAGGGATTCTGGACTGTGAGACGGGGCAGGCTGGGCTGAGGGACCCCCACCTTCCCACTGAATGCACTTGTGCACCAGGCCCCTAGTGTGTGTGTGTGTGTGTGTGTGTGTGTGTGTGTATGAACATGTATGTATATAAATGTTCTAATTGATTGATAAAAAGTGAATTAATTTTAATGATATATTTAAGCCCTAGCTAGTTTGGCTCAAAGGATAGATCATCAGCCTGCAGATCGAAGGGTCCTGGGTTCAATTCTGGCTAAGGGAACATGCCCGGGTTGTGGGCTCAGGGGCTTGGAGGAGGCAGACTATCAATGAGTCTCTCTCATCATTGATGTTTCCCTCTCTTTCTCCCTCCCCCTTCCCTCTCTGAAATCAATAAAAATATATTTTAAAAATAATATATTTAACTCAATATATTCAAAAATATTTCAGTATTTATTTTCTATAAAATTATAAATGCAATTTATGCATTCTTTTTATATTAAGTTTTTAAAAATATGGTATGTATTTCCACAACTTATTTTGGACTAGTGATATTTTCAATTGCTGAATAGCTGATCTTTACCATATTTTAAAGCATAGTTTACCCTCTAAACTGTTTATCTTAGAGAATAAAGCTATATAGATATTTTAACATGGTTAGAGCATTGGGTTTTCTAGCATGTTTTTATTATTGTGCCTGGCAATTTGGGGGACTTTCTGCTTGTTATGTTAAATATTGGGTTAATATCTCTACTAATTTATAAGATAGTAGAACATTTTATGTGCAGAAAAATTTAGCTATATCTGAGTAAAATAAGGTAAATTTTTGAGAGCCTATTATTCCTGTTAAATTATTGTAAAACTATTAATTATTTTAAGAATCAACCAGGCCTGTACCCATGAGAGTATGAAGGTTAAGCTCAAGTGTTCTGAGATTTTTTGAAAATGTAAAGCTCAATGTAAAAGACAAGGAACTTCTCCTGGTTTCTCATGGAATTACATAGTCATAAGAACTGTCAACTTGCTGACTATACATATATATATATTTAAGTCCAAAAGTCAAAAGGTTCATATGCACCATTGACCTGCTTGTCAAAAACACTGAACACATGTTTTGGATGCTGACAATTTATATGATTTTCTCCAGTTTTCTCCTCACAGCCTGTGTCTCAGGTGTTTTCCTTCTGTTTTTTCAGAATATTCATTCAGATGGATGCCTACATTTTAAGCAAACTGAAGTATAAGATTTAATTTAGTCAATCCAGAATTGAGAGTTTCTAATATTAAAAGGTAGGTTTTAAATGTCACAGTACAGTATAAATAAAACATAATATTTTAAAAATCAATATATTTTTATATTTAATTTATAGGTTACTAATAATTATGACCCTTGCATAAATATGAAAATAATAATAAAACATATCTAAATGCAGTGATATATATAATAATGAAAACATAATATGCTAATTAGATTAGATGTCCTTTCAGACGACCTTCAGATGAATCTGGGGCTGGTAGGGTAGCCTGGATCCCAGGCCAGTGGCTGCAGGGAACCCCTGGTCCCCGGATATCAGAGGGAAGCCAGTGCCAAGAGCCAGGGGAAGGAAGGCCTATTCTTGCACAGATTTCATGCATCAGGCCTCTAGTTTTATATAATTTTAATTGAAGTTATTTTTCTACATGAATTGCTTGATCAGAAATGACATAAAATTTAATTATGTACATTTTACTGTAGTAATTTATTGTTAGCTTCTATTTTTAATTTTTTCTACCTGAATATTTATACCTATATAAAGATATTTTCATACTGTTCCCTGACTTTGTAAAGTCAACTGATACTGAAGCATTGATCTTTTGAAGACTTCAACTTTTTCCTCAGTAATACAACTTGAGGGCATTGCTATGTTCACCCAATAAACAAACTAAAAATAAAGTCATCAAATATAAATAACAGGATGTACTGTAAAATCATTAACTTTCCTTTTTGGTAATTTACTGTAGAATATTTAAAACTCTCAAAAGATTTTATTGTTCCTGGATATATTTACTTCTATGTGCATTGTGTTGGTGTACTTTACTGGAGATATTAACTTCAAAAAATATTTGCCAAATTACTCTAGATTTCATTATTTGTTGGCATAAAAAATGTTAAAGATTTTCTTCTAAAAATAATTTTATTTTAGTGATTATTTTAAATTTAGTGGTTGACCAGAGTTTAAGAACTGGATACTTTTAGATTATAAATTACCTAAAAATGTTGGTGAATTTCATTCTTTCCTGAGACTGAAGATTTTTTACTTAAATTTATATTCTATACTACTGGGTTATACCTATCTTTTAAATTATCACAATTAATTTAATGTACATACCTCTTTTAATGTCTTTTTGTATTAGACTCTACAGGTATGTACAATGCCAGTATGTATTCCTCCCTATTATAGCATGCTATAAAAACTATGTATAGACTTTTAAAACTTCAGTAGATATTTTAGTAATTGCTTCTTACAAATTTTTAATAAGGTAAGGAAAACATTACTATTTTCTAAATTAAAAAGGAAAAATAGGACATGAATCAACTCTAGAAATCCCAAATGATCTATTCTAGGTGGCAATGGGCCATCTAGATTCCATAGAGACCCAGTGTCCTACTTACCATGTTATACAGATAAACTTAGGCATTTGAAATGGATTTTCTTGGCATCATTTTTTCTAGTTATTATAACCCTATCACTAAGTAGCTGGAAGAGAAAATTTAAAAATAAATAGCAATGGGATGCAAGTGATAAAAGTGAGATATCTTGTTTGCAGTATAAGGAAAAGAACAAGCCATAGATAGGTTCTCAGGGTGTTTATTAGAACAAAGTCATGATAAATATTATGACCAAATTAGAATACATTAAAGGAACCTTAAACTGAAGAATAAAAAATAGACCAAATTATATAACAGTATTTATTCAATCAATTTTTATATTTTTTATTTTGATATGAGTATACAGTCACCGTAAGTCACAAAAACTAAATAGCAAGTAAGTACAGGGAGATTCTATGCACGCTGCACCCAGGTATCCCCAATGGTTAATAACTTAAATAACTAAGCACAACCTGAAAACTGAGAGATTGAAACTGATATATATTCTATAGAACGTTTTACACACGGTCATTTTTGTGGGGGAGCTTTATGGTTTGTGTAGTGCTGTGCATTTGTATCACATGCAGGCATTTGTGTAACAACCATAACGCTCAAGGCACAGAACGTTGCCGCCACCACACTATCCGGCTAGACATTTATAGCCATACCCTAACTTTCTACCACCTCCATGTCTGACCTCTTGAAATCACCAATCTATTGTCTATCTCTATAATTTTGCTGTTCAGGAATGCCAAAGAAATGGGAGAATGCGATATCTGAAATTTTAAGATTGTCTAATTCCTTTGAGATCTATTAAATTTCTTGTATGAACCCCACATTCTTTCTACTCTTTTTCCAAGACTTCAGTGATATGAATATTAGATAGATATTCCTGATTTGGTCTAATGGTTCTTGAGTTTTCTTTTATTAATCTATATTCTTTCTGTTTTTTCATATTATTCAGGTTGGATAATATCTATTCATATGACTTTCGTGTACATTATTTTTTTTCTGTTTTTATCCCCATTCTGTCATTGAACCAATCCACAGAGGTATATTTTTCTTCATTTACTAGGATACTTTTCAAATCTATGATATTTTTGTTTTTTAATATATAATCCTCAATTCCTTAGCCAGGATTTTTTTTTCACTAGTTTCAGAAGTTTTAATAATTTCTCTTTAAAGCATTTTTATGATTGCTACTTTAAAAATGTTTTGGCTAACTGCAACATCTCAGTAATTTCAATGTTAATGTCCCTTGATTGTAGCCTCTTATAGAAGTTGTGATTGCCCTTATTATTCATACGTAGAGTGACTTTTCATCATATTGGGGATACCTTGGGTATCTTGACACTCTAGATCCTATAAATCTTCTTTATCAGGTCATTACTGTGTTTAGATGGGCATGGAGGTATAGCTTCCCTTTGTTTTCTGCTGACAGCCCGGGTGAGGTATGGGGGATATCAGAGTGCTGAGTAGCCTTGCTTCACAAAACTTCATTCATCCCGGTTGCTGCTGGAAGAGAATGAAGGCTCAGTTCCTCACTAGTTCCTGTTTCCACCAGGACAGGTTAAGTGGAGTGCAGACGAGGCTGTCTCCTTCCACCTTGCTAAGTCTCATTGCTGCTGCGTGTAGTTGGTGACTCGGCTTTCTGATGAACACCCATGAAAGTACTATGGCAGGTGAGTTAGAAACCTGCTTGCTTCTGAATTCAAAACCAACAGTCTGTTTAGGTACGCTGACATTACACTAGCAGTAGAATTAGAGCATTGCCTCTTTATGCCAAGTAGAGGATGGAAGCTCAACTCCTGGAGTAAGCAAATCCTAAGATTTTTCTCCTTGACCATGTTTCCATGACCATAAGTATAGGAACATTGTGCCCATGATTATCTGTTGTTAGATAGCAAAATAGATTTCGAAGAGGTAATCAATGTTGCTAATCAGTTGACATTGGATGAATCAAAAGGGGAATTATCCTTGTGGTTATAATCCAAGTACATGGACTCTTTAAAAGCAAACATATTTATCCAGCTAATAGCAGAATGAGAAGTCTGAGATATTAAATAAATAAATAAATAAAAAGGGTAGAGCCCATACGTCTTTGCTGTCTTTAAGGATGGAAAGGGCCATGTACAAGGACCATCGAGCAGTAACTCCTCAGTAACAGCAAGAGAAAATTAAACATAGGATGAAGATAGTTGATTATATAAATAAGAAGCTCAGAGATTTTTCTGAGACAAGAGTATTAAGCTATATGATTATGTCTTTAAGTGGCATCCCTAAGCCACTATCAATCCATCTGATGTATAGCACATAGCAATATGTGAATTTCAGAATGTTGATCTTATTGTAATTACCTCAGTGTGGCTCATATCATTGAATTATTACTAGAAGTTAGATTAGAATAATGCAAATTTTTTGAGTTATTCTAATTCTTGTGGAATTTTTAAAGTAATACTCAAATTGTTTTACTCTAATTGGGTACTGTGATAACAGAATATAAATGAGAAAAATCATAAGTAAGAATTGTGTGTCAAGATGGATCTGGTTTTATGCTGGTCTAGAGAGAGGATATGGCTTTGAATAGTTTGGTTAGTTTATTTACTGAACCTCTATATTTTGTATGAATTGCCATTTAAAAACTTTGTCACTGCCCTGACAGGTTTGGCTTAGTGGATAGAGCGTCAGCCTGCAGACTGAAAGGTCCCAGGTTCAATTCTGGTCAAGGGCATGTATCTTGATTGCAGGGCATCCCCAGGGGAGGTACGCACGAGGCAGCTGATTGATGTTTCTCTCTCATGGATGTTTCTAACTCTCTATCCCTCTCCCTTCCTCTCTGTAAAAAAACAATAAAATATATTAAAAAAAACCTTTGTCACTGTATAAATTTTGTAGATATGAGTCTTTGTTATTATAAAATCAACGAGAGGCCTGGTGCATAAAATTTGTGCATGGGTAGGGTCCCTAGGCCTGGCCAGTGATCAGAGCCGAGTGGGGCCTTCCAGCTGCTGGCTGAGGCCTTCCTTCATTCCGGGCTGCCCTCTGGTGTTCAGCACACGTCATAGCAAGTAATCAAACTGAGTCTCCCAGTCAAACACCCGAGGGGACACTTTGCATATTAGCCTTATATGTATAGATAGATAATGGAGACCAGAAGTAAATGCAAAAGTAAACTTTAATGGATTTTCTATCCCCTTATCTTTGATGGTAAGATCAGTGAGAAACAGTATTAAGAATGCAAAGGTTTGGAAGAGGAGAGAGAGATTCCTGATAAAGGAATCTTAAAAAAAAATTACATATATTTAATTCATTTCAGAGAGGAAGGTAGTGAGAGATAAGAAACATCAATGATGGGAATCATTGATTGGCTGCCTCCTGCACTCCCCTTACTGGTGATCCAGCCTGCAACCCGGGAATGTGCCCTGACCTAGAATGTAACTGTGGCTTCATAGGTCAATGCTCAACCATTGAGCTACATTGGCCTGGCAAAGGATTCTTGAATATCAGGTTTTATTGCAAAGTTGACTTCATGGAAATGCAAAGAAAGCCCACAGGAACAGTTAGGATTTCAGGGCAGCTTATCCAGAGTATTAAAATCTATCACAGTACAAAAATGAAATACAGACTTTAGTGGAAGAAGCAATAATTTACTGAATGTTAAAGGAAAACACTTAATGGTTATATAAAACTAGAAGTAAACTTGGTTTACAAATGTAGCAATATTGTTTTCCAATTCAGTATTGAAATCAATCAAGACCGAAAAGCCAAAGTGTCATTTACGACCTATTCCCTCATGGTTCCTTTTTACTCAAATCACATTTGTAGCCTGAGTTGTGTTCTGCGTTAGAAGGTAACATTTGCTGAATGCACTGGGTGGCATTTGCAATATGCCCTATTGAAATCCCAAACCATATTTATAAAGAAAGGTTCAATCAAAAAACAGTTTCAACATGTTTACTGATACATACTACATAACCTTCATTACTTTCCCTGTTTTCTAAATTATGAGTTCTTTCCAAACTGACTATCATGAAAAGAAGAAGAAAATAATTTTTATGTAACCAGAACACAAGATTTTAAGATGATTTTTATATTAGTGAATATGTATTGTTGACTAGATTTGCTGTAAGTATTCACTAAAATGAATTCATGACTGGTTTTCAGATATCAGATGAGAAAGCATATAAGAATAGAAACATTATATTTATGTTACTGAAGAATCTTTATTTTCTCCATAGATAATAAATTTTAAAAATAAAGGTGGAAAAATGATATATTCTGAGTACACAAACTTTATTATAAATCTATCATTCCTTTTGAACATTGGATCCTCACAATTCAATTACCTTTGCTTATCTTTGCCTATTCATATATGATAGGTAAAGATAATTAAGATTATTGTTGGCATGGAAAAAATACTCTTTCATATGCTATTGGTGGAATGTGGACATATATTTTGACATAGAGAAATATAGATAAACTAGGGGCCCGGTGCACAAAAATTTGTGCAATTGGGGGAGGGGGAATCTCTCAGCCCGACCTGTGCCCTCTCAAGGGATCCCCTCAGGGGATGTCCACCTGCTGCTGTGCCTGGCCAGCCTGGGTGAGGGGCTGATGGCTGTTTGCAGGCTGGCCAAGCACCCCAGTGGGAACCCTGACCCCATGGGGGTGTGGCCAGCCTGGGTGAGGGGCTGAGGGCCATTTTCAGGATGCCCACAACCCCTTCAAGGTTCAGGCCCTAATGAGGTGCCTGATCAGCCTGGGTGAGGGGCTTATGGCTGTTTGAAGGCTGGCCATAGCTCCCATTGACCCAAGGTCTCAGTGAGGCTGGCTGGAATTAGGTTCTAGGGTTTATTTATCTTCTATAAATGAAACTTTATTGCCTTGAGTGGAAGCTACAGCCAGCCTAGGCAGGCAGTTTCCTTCATTGCTGGCCTGTTTGCTCTAGCTCTGTGGCTGCCATTTTGGCTGGGTTAATTTGCATAGTGTCACTCTGATTGGCTGCTGGGTGTGACTTGGCTGGTGGACATGGCTTAGGTGTAATGTAGTGAGGGTTAATTTGCATATTACTCTTTTATTAGATTAGGTGATAAATAAAAATATATTGTTAAGATCTGTTTTTAAGTTTTTTTATTGGTGAATATGATCAATTACTTTACATTCATTTTTTGCTCATTTTATTTTATATTTCTTTTCACTAATAGAATTATGAATGTCCACTAGTACATGAATTTATATATTATCTTCTTTTCATAGCACTATATTTTAAATTTATCTTCCAGACTTTTGTGATGATTTTATTTCACTATTAGGCAGAATGTCTTTTGAAATTTATGCCATTTTCTTCAATCTGAATATTCACCCATAATTTATTTATTAGTTGCTTTTCTTGAATTTTAGTAAACATTTAAGAAACAAATAATATAAATTTTACACAAATATTTTCAGAGAAAGAAGACAAGAGATGACTGACCAACTCTTTTTATGAAATTATTATGGAGTCTATTTTATAAATAATTACAAAGAAATTGAAAAAAAAAAGAAAGAAAAAAATACAGAAATAGCTATTAATAGATAAATCTCAGAAACATTGGTATATAGTTTATTATTCCATTTATATAAAACTAGGGGCCTGGTGCACAAAATTCGTGCACGGGGGGGGGGCGGCGGTTCCTCAGCCCAGCCTGCCCCCTCTCACATATTGGGAGCCCTCAGGGAGTGTCCTACTGATGGCTTAGGCTTGCTCCCTGCTCCCCTTGGGGAGCAGGCCTAAGCTGCAGTCTGGCCTCCCTTTGTGGGAGGTGACCAGGCGTGTTCAAGATGTGTCTTTCATAGGATATGACCTTTCTTTCTTCCTTTCTTCTTTCTTTTTTTCTTTCTTTCTTCTTTCTTTCTTTCTTTCTTTCTTTCTTTCTTTCTTTCTTTCTTTCTTTCTTTCTTTCTTTCTTTCTTTCTTCTTCCCCTTCCTTCCTTCCTTCCTTCCTTCCTTCCTTCCTTCCTTCCTTCCTTCCTTTTATTTTCTTTCTTTTCTTTCTCTTCACCTGAAGATATGTTTCCATTGATTTTTAGAGAATGTGGAAGACAAGGGAAAAACAAAGAGAAACATCAAAGTGAGAGAAACACTTTGATTGGTTGCCTCCTGCATATGCCCTGACCTGGGCCCAGGCCAGGGAGTAGCCTGCAATCTAGGTACATGCCCTTGGTCAAAATTGAACCCAAAACCTGCAGTCAGCAGGCAGAGGCATTATGCACTGAGTCAAACCTGCTAGGGCAGGCTATGACATTTCTTAGCCCTTCAGCAGTGGACCTTCATTTTTTTTCCAGGAGTATGGTGGAAAACCCTAGATTACATTTAGGGATTCTTATTACCCAAGTTACCAAGATTATTACCAGTGGCATACAGGGAGCTTAGCCAATGAGCAGTCAGAAAAGATGTTTCCTCTGTAGTTCACTCTGATCACCAGCTCCACCCCTGCCCCTGCAATTCCAGATCCACCCTTGTCCAGGCCTGTAACCTCTAGCCAAGGTTGCAGGCCTGGACCCTCAGACCCCTGCTTTGCCGGCTCCACCGGTGCCCAGACCCCTGTGATCGCAGGCTCCACTCCTTCCCCTCTGATTGATGGTTCTGTGGAGCCAGGTGCCTCTGATCTCTGGCATTGCCCCTACCCAGGCCTGAGGCCTCTGGCCCAGGCCTTATGCCTGGATTGGGGACCCTCATACCCCTCTGATCACCGGCTCTGTCCCTTGCCCACTCTGATCACTGGCTCTGCCCTTGCCCATGCCTGAGGCCTCTGGTGAAGACCTCTGGTCTGGGCAGGGGACCCCCAGCTCCCTATGATCACCTGTTCCACCCTTAAGGCCCCCCCGTCTCCCCCGCCACCTGCCTGGCTAACAGGCCTGACCAGTTCAGTGGTGGGGCTGAGCCGGACTGGATACCGTCATCTTGTGACTATGGGGACGGTCATCTTATGACCATGGGGATGGTCATCTTTGACATGGAATGATGCCTAGTTTGCACATTACTCTTTTATTGGATAGGATTCTATACAAATCATAAAATTTTTATTTGTGCTAATTACTTCACTTAATATACCTTAAAGTTATAACAAATAACATAATAGGAATGTGCCTTACAGATTACATGTTAACTCCCCAAATGTTAAGTTAAATCCCCAATGAAGTATAATTACATTAGTTTCCTAGGGCTGCCATAATGAAATACCATAAACTGAAAGGTTTAAGCAACTCCAATTTATTATCTCACAGTTTAAAAGCTAGATGTTTGAAATTAAGGTGTAGGCAAGTTTGGTTTCTTCTGAGGGCTGTGAGTGAGAGTCTGTTCCCAGCTTATGGTGATTTGCTCTCAATCTTTGGATTTTTTGGTTTGTAGATACATCATTCCAATCTCTGATTTCTTCACATGGTGTGCTCCCTATATGCATTTCTGTTTCTCTGTCCAAATCTGGACTTGTTATAAGATACTAATTATATTGGAGTAGAGTTCTGGTGCACAAAAATGTATGTGGGTCAAGGGGTGTCCCTCAGCCCTGCCTGTACACTCTTAGGGGATGGCTGCCTGCTGAGCAGGCCTACGTGGGCAGTAGGACATCCCTCTCGCAGTCCAGGACCCCTCATTCCTTACCACCTTACCACTTGGCTTGCTGCTCCTTAGTGCTGTCACAGAGGCAGGAGAGGATCCCACTACCACTGCTTTGCTCTCCAATCATGAGCCCAGCTTCTGGCTAAGCAGCACTGGCCTTGTGGGAGTGCACTGACCACCGGGGGAAGCTCTTGCATTGAGCATCTGGTGGTCCGTGCACATCACAGTGACTGGCCATTCATTCCACTGTTTGGTCAATTTGCATATTAGGCTTTTATTATACTAGGGGCCTGGTGCATGAAGATTCATGCACTGGGGTTTGGGGTGTGGTGAGAGCCCCTCAGCCTGACCTGCACCCTCTCCAATCTGGGAGCCCTCTTTGCAATTATATGAGCAAATTGTCTGAGATCCCCAACCCAGTTTGGCTTGTTAGTCACAGAATAATAGAGGTTTTTTTTTTTTTTGCTCCATTGGTGGAGATTTTCTGGAAGTTTTAGGGTATCGTCCCTTTAATTTTTCCTAGACACTCTGATGTTACTTATGTCTCTCACCTTTGCTTTCCCTCCAACCCCTACCATAATACTAACTTTCTCCAGGCTCACTTTGCTTTAGTGCAGGGGTCCTCAAACTATGGCCTGCAGGCCACATGCAGCCTGCTGAGGACATTTATCCAGCCCGCCGTGTGTTTTTGCCGCCTTGTTTTTTTACTTCAAAGTAAGATATGTGCAGTGTGCATAGGAATGTGTTCATATTTGTGTTTTTTTTTTTTAAACTATAGTTCGGCCCTCCAATGGTCTGAAGGACAGTGAACTGGTCCCCTGTTTAAAAAGTTTGAGGACCCCTGCTCTAGTGTCTAGCTCTGTCTGCCACCAGAACTATGATTCCCAACATTCCTGGTGGTCCCTGTGCTCTGGCTTTCCACTTCTGGTCCTGGGGCTTCCACCAAAACTACTATTCCCAGCATTCCTGGTGGTCCCTGTGCTCTGGCTTTCCACTTCTGGTCCTGGGGCTTCCACCAAAACTACTATTCCCAGCATTCCTGGTGGTCCCTATGCTTCCTCAACAGAGGGAGCCATGTCCCCCAAGCCTCCAATTCTTCTGCTCTGCTTTCCAACCAGTGACCGAGGGAGCCATGTCCCCCAAGGGAGAGACTGAGGGAGCCACATCTCCCCAAGCTTCTGGCTCTCCCACTCTGCTCTGTGTATGCAAATTACCCATCATCTTTGTCAGGTTAATTTGCATACTTAATCCTCATTGGCCAGTGGGTATGGCTTGTGGGCATGGCTAGAGTATAGTGGAGGGATGGTTAATTTGCATGTTTCTCTTTTATTATATAGGATAGGATAGGATTATGAGTCACCCTATTAACTTGATTACTACAGTAAAGACCTTTCCAAATAAAGTCATAATCAAAGATACAAGGAGTTAGGACTCTAATATATCTTTTTTGAGAGTCGTGATTAAACTCATTATAGGAATGTATTGCAGGGAATAGAAAACTTATTTTAAAATATATAAATTCTTATATTCAAAGAATATCTGTTGTTCTAAACTCTGTTTTAATATGGTCCATTGATGAGACTATTTGTTTACCTAGCTCTCACTGGTAGTGCCTGAAAACCAATTAGTCCTTAGTATTTACTCACTGTCCAGAATTAATCAAACCTGACATCGCTTTATTTGCCTGGATCTCACTCTTAAAATACATTGTTCTTCACTTCTCATTCCACAAATACGTGCCCGTATTTAACATTTTCCTGGCTCCTTTGAGGAATAATCAGGTTCAGGTTCATTTTCCCACTTGACTTTGTTTCTATCATCTGGGAAAACACGTTTGGTAAGTGTTTTTTGTTGTTGTTTTGGTTTTTTGGTTTTTTTTGGAGGGGGGGTCTTTTTCGTGAGACCAATTTTAATACTATGAAAATGACTGGCTTTACACATTTCTTGTTTAGTCTTCCAAAGATATTCCTGAATAAAGAAAACAATTTTTTGCTTTCTTCCATGTAACAGAACTTAAAAACATTTGAAGAAAACTATTTTATGCTTTCCATGTATTTTTTTTTTTTTTCTGTTTCAATGACCCATCTATTCCTGGTTTGGCTTATGTAGTTATATATACTTAAAGATAAACTCAAATATTACCTATGTAAAATTCCTCAAACCTCAATCCCTGGCTGTGTTAATCATTACTTCTACCAAGTATTTCTCTGCATACCTTAGATTATCTATTAGAACTTATTTTCTTTGTGTATTTAATCTTATTCTACCCACTTGCCTTTTGGGTACAAATATATTATTTAATATATTTTTAATTCCAGAATTAGAAATTAAAATTCATAAGCATTCAAAATTAAATTTGAATGGATAAGTAAAAGAATCATGAGTTCTGTAGGTTTTTCTTCAAGTTGAATAGTCATCAGTTCACAAATATCTTATTTTATTATGTATATTATCCATTTGATTATATACCTGAATGGGTGCTTATTAGTCTATGTTTTGTTCAAATGTGACAAGCAGAATTGAACAATGATATCTTGATTTTAAATTATAAATTCCAATTAGGTGTTACTGAAAGTTTTTGTACTGGGAACAGTAGTATTTGCTTAAGTAACCTAGATTTTGGTAAAATATAGTATCTGTGATGTTTAATTTTACACATTTATTTAACTTGGCTAAAGGATGCCCAAATTGCAAGTAATACATATTTTCTGAGTGTGCCTGTGAGAGTGTTTCCAGAAGAGATTAGCATTAGAATCTGTAGACTGGATAAAGCATATTGCTCCTGCCGATGCATATGAGCATTGTCCAATTATTTGAGGACATTAATAGAACAAAGGGGTGGAGAAGGAGAACATTTGCTATCTGACTGATCTGGGACATCCATCTTCTCCTGCTCTCCTGGTTCTCTGCCTTACACCACTGCACTTCCACCCTGCCCCATACTCTTGAGTCTTTAGACTCAAACTGAGACTTAAAAGCCATTGATTTCCCTGGTTCTCAGGCTTTTGGACTTGCACTAAATTATATCACTGACTTTCCTGGTTCTCCAGCTTCCAGACAGCAGGTGTGTGAGTTCTCAGTCTCCATAATTTCATGAGCCAATTCCTATAATAAATAAATTCCTGTCTCTCTGAAGAACCTTCACTAATACAGTAACTAAATTTTGTGTATTCTAAAACTAGAGTAATTCTTTCTCATATAACATTATAGACTTGAGCAGATATACTCTGAATGTTCATTTGGGGCCCATAATAATGGATTTCTTGTTACCCTATATATCATGGCTTGCAGTTTTACCCTTAAGATTGTCAACTGGAAGGGAGAAACCTAAAGTGGCACAAGCATGGGGGCTTTTTATTAACCAGCACTTAAAGCCTTATGTGCTTTTTGCTCAAAAACCATTGGTTGGAATTCAGGCCCCTGTTTGAAAAATATAGCTTAGTTATGTGCCTTGAAAGAAGAAGAAATTAATTTTAGGGAACAGATAGCTATTTCTCATATTCCATAGAGAAAAAAAATTTTGTCAGAAAGGCATACTTTAGGGAGTGAAATAATGATCTATTGAAGCCAATAAACCTTTAGGCAAATTTTTGAGAGAGCATTATGGGAAAGGTACTATTCCCAGTGAATAAATTCATATAATATTCACTTAGCATATATATACACACATATATATATATATATATATATATATATATATATATATATATACCTCACTAAGTGAATACCTAATATATATATATATATATATATTTCTATGTATATAAACTCTATACATAGTTCAATTTTAACACATCACACTATAGCCTGTGAGTACTGGCAGCACGAAAAAATGAATAAAAAAATTTTGAAATAAGATAGACCCATGCAATGAATTGAATGTAAGAGGGCAAGACATATATTTATAAAATATTCCATATTTAATGGAATATTCCATTATATTTTGAAGTACTAAGAAGGTGACATCACTCTGCTAGATATAAGGATTATAATTACAAATATTCACTTGTAGATAATTTTTCATGACCAAATTAGACTGCTTTATCATGTATTCTTGAAACATAATATTCAGTTCTTCATAAAACATTGAAGATGTGCCATTTTAATAGTGTTTGTTCGTGTAACATTTCTTTATAGCTGCTCCTGTAAAAAAACGGAAGAAATATTACCAAATATGTAACCAGTGCTTGTTGATGACATTAATCTGTTAGAATCTGTGATTGTGGAAGGGCAAATATGTGAAAACAACTGCTAAGCTCTTTCAAGTGAGGGGAAAAATTTCACTATATGAAAACTTATATCTTAGAAATTTTGTTTTTGGCATATTAGATATACTTATTTTAATAGTTTTGTTCTTCACATTCATGTCTTCAGTCCTGAGTTTTCATTTTTATATGCTACAAGTTAAGGATTTCATTTTATCTTACTCCACAAATAGGCAATTGGCCTAATGTCACATATTCCAAAGTCTATGATGAGCTATTTTCTGCAATGCCTCCTTTGTCCTGTATCATACTTTCACATAAAAATGATTGCGTTTATGGGTGTTCTGTTGGTCAATGTCTACAGGTATTTGGAAAAGACAGTCCTCATAGCTAGTATTTCTTTCAACTTTATTTTTGTTCCTGTTCTTTATGGTCTGCTATTTTTTATATAATTTTTAGGAATAATATGTCAGTTCATAAAAAATGGGGGATTTAAATAAAATTGTTAGAATTTAGCCTGGTTGGTATGGCTCAGTAGTTGAGCATCAAACCTATGAGCCAGGAGGTCATGGTTGGATTCTCAACAGAACACATGCTGAGTTTGTGGGTGATCCCATTAGGGGGTGTGCATGAAGCAGCCAGTCAATGATTCTCTCTCATCATTGCTGTTTCTATCCTTCTCTCTCTTTCTCTTCCTTTCTGAAATCAGTAAAAAAATTTAATTGTATGAAATTTGTACATTGCTACATTACCTTATATCTTTTTATAGGTGCTTTTATGTAGATTTTATAAATTTATCATAAAAGTTCTTCTACACTTTTTATTAAAATTCCATATTATAACCCTTAAAATTTTATTTGATTTTTTTGTTTGGTGTTATGTATGTTATATAAATAAGAATAACCAATTTTTCTTATTGGGATGTTTTAGACATAATAAATTATGGATATAAATACAAAGTTTCTTGAAATTCTTTTGAGGATAATTCTGGGCATGAAGAAAAATCACTTATTTGTGTTTTTTTAATATTATTTTTTTATTTCATGAGTTATGTGTCTGTATTACATTTCTCAATATATTAAGTGTACCAGTTTAATAATGATGGATTTTGTAATAAAAAAAAAAACACAAGATAATTTCAAGATAAATATCAAAAGTGCTTTATTTAAAGTAATGTTCATCACTAGCTACACATTTCCCCTATCTTTCTGGTAATTTGTGGATACAGTCCTGGTAGCACTTCTCTTGTTTTGAGGCAAACCATTCAGAGACCCAATTTTCCACTTCTTCATACGTTTTGAAGTGCTGCTCATAAAGTGTGTGTGTCATTGATCGGAACAAGTGGTAATCTGAAGGAGCAAGGTCTGGTGAACACAGTGGGTGGGTTAATACTTCCCAGGCAAGATCTTTTAACGTGTCTTTAACTGGTTTTGAAGTGTGTGATGGTGCGTCATCATGAAGCAAAATTACTTTGCCATGTCTCCTGGCCCATTCTGGTCATTTCACGATCAAAGCATGGTTCAGATTGGTTATTTGTTGTTGGTAGTGATCAATATAAATGGTTTCACCTGGTATTTGAAGCTCATAATACACCATACCTTCCAGATCCCACCAAACACAGAACATTTTCTTCTTTCCGAAGCAATTTGGCCTTGCAGTTGATGTTGATGGTTGACCTGGATCAACCCATGATTTTTTGCATTTGGGATTCTCAAAATAAATCCACTTTTCATCGCCAGTCACAATTCCATGCAAAAAAAGACTTTCTTTTGTGCCATTGAAGCAACATTTTACTGATGACTTTTCGGTTTTCCATTTGTGGTCGTTCGGTTGATGTGGCACCCATTTTCCTTCCTTTAAAATCTTTCCCATTGCTTGTACAGGATCGGAAATTGTTTGCTGAGCAACGTTTAATCTTTCAGCAAGTTGTTTTTGAGTTTGACATGTATCTTCATCCAATAATGCTTGTAATTGTTGGTCTTCAAACTTTTTTGGTTGACCTGGACATGCTTTATCTTTCACATCGAAATCATCACTTTTAAAGCATTTAAGCCAGCGTTCACAAGTATCTTGTGATGGAGCGTGTTCACCATAAGCTTCCCAAAGTATACAATAATGTTTTCTTCAAAATAAAGTAATAAATTAAAACTTCCCTTGATCGTTTTTTTTTGGCACAAAATTTGACATTTTTAAGCATAAAAATATCTATGATGTTAACACCTTCAGCAAATTTGACATATGAAGTTTTGAAGCTTTCTGTCAATACAATAAAATAGGATGCATATCAAATCCATCTAATGAAAGAAGTCTGCATTTTTAACCAGTACACCTAGTAAGGAGTAGTTGCCTAATTTCTAAATTTAAAATACATTTCATGAGAGACAAAATGATAGCAGAAGAAACTAAATAGAATAACATCCACCCCAAATTGGTGAAGTAGACACAGCTGGTAAGACAATTCGCAGCCAGGAAGGACAGAGGATACCTGGAGAATGGTAAAATCAGGGATCTGGGCTGACAGAACTGTGAGACCTCCAAGCCCAGAGCGTCAGAAAGAAACCTTGCTGCACCAAGGCCGCATCCCTTGGGACAGGCATAGAGTCTGACTGTGGAAAGGAGGTTCACAGGACTGCTGGTCGCAGGGGATTCTAGATCTCGGTCCACAGACACGAAAGCCTGAGCCCAAAGGGGACAGCCTGGATGATTGCCCAGGCCACTTTGTGCTGGTTGGAGAGGGTCTCACAGTGTTGCAGCTCTTTTGCTTCTTTTTGGTCTTTGCCTTTGTTCATTGAACCTAGTTCATAGGACCCATCAAATACAGACACTCACCTGTGGCTGAGGTGCAGGTGGAGGTGTGGACTTGGGGAGTCTGGGGAGAGGCGGGGGAGAGGAGAGGGTTGGGGAGAGGTAGCTGCAAGTCTGGCGCTGAGTCATGCCTGATGCACGGACCTAGATAGTTATTTTCTCCTGAAGAGATAGCCCTTCCCTGCAGTCTCCATCTTTTAGCATTATTTTTTCATCATTCTATTTTTTTATTTCATCCTATTTTTAAATTATTTTTTCCAATTTATTATTATTATTTTCTGCTCTTTCTCTTTCTTCTTATCCACTCATCCTCTTTCTACTTACTCTATACTGAACTGAGGTCCTACCCATATTCATCCAATTCCTTAACCTTACTTTCTGTATATAAGATTCTGCCCCCACCCTCTTTACTGGGTAGTTGGTGTTTGTATGTTTTGATTTATCTGTTTGTTCTCTGGTGTTTTCTCACCATATATATATTTTTTTTCCTCTTTCTTTCTTTTTATTTTCTCTTATACCATTTTTTCTCTTTTTGATATTATTTGTGCTCTCTTTTCTCTCCCCTAATTCTCTTTTCTCTGGTGGTCACTTACGTCTTGGTTATCGGCGTAGGGAGTACTTTTGTATTTTGTTCCCTTTGTGTTGTGTCTTGTTGAGGTGAATGTTATCCTGCTTGGCCAATATGGTAGAGAGTGAGCCACATAACCAGACACCAGAGAGGAAACTCCACCCATGAATGGTTTAATAACACTCCAGACCCAACTACAGAGGCAGGAAGAAGGTGACATTTAGAGTGAGAGTGTGAGTGAGTGAAGGAGCAGAACAGGAGTGAGTGGATGTGTGGGGTGTGTGTGTGGGAGGGGGGCACAGTTAGATTCCACAGGACCTTCAGGAACAGGCTGACTAGGTTCACCTAGACAGGCAGCCTCTGCTACAATTGTAAACAGTCCTGGAGCGGCTGGCTCTTCCACATAGTCTGTACCTCTTTGAAGTGAAGAGCTGCTGTGACTGAGAGCCCAGCCTGACTTACACCCAGGGTGCCCTCAGATACATCGTGGGACTCTACCACCACCCCTGCCAGGGACCTGCTGCCTTGGCTACAGTCCCCATGGTCACCAAGACTCCAGCCATCCCTGGTGCGGCTCCTGAGAGTCCCAAAGCGCACTCACCTCCGGCGGCCCAACACTTTAGCCCAGGGCACTGCAACCACATAAGCAGCAGTCATGCCAGCAGCCCACCCCTGTTTGAGGAGCAGCAGCTCCATGAGCAGCACACCCCCATTTGAGGAGCAGCAGATGGGAAACGATAAAAATTTTAGAGGAATCCACAAGCAGCAAAATCTCAGACATATGCCAAAGTAATATCTTCACTAATACAGCCCTAGGGCAAAGAGAAAATAAACAAATGGGACTACATCAAAATAAAAAGTTTCTGCACAGCAAAGGAAACCATCAACAAAACAACAAGAAAGCCCATTGCATGCGAGAACATATTTGCCAATGTTACCTCCAATATGAGTTTAATCTCCAACATTTACATGGATATCATACAACTTAACAAAGAGAAGATAAACAACCCAATCAAAAAATGGGCAATGGATCTACATAGATACTTTTCAAAAGAGGACATAAGGAAGGCCAAGAGACATATAAAAACATGTTCAAAGTTAATAATCATCTGAGAAATGCAAATCAAAATCACAATGAGGTATCATCTCACACCTGTAAGAATGGCTATCATCAACAAATCAACAAATGACAAGTGCTGGAGAGGATGCGGAGAAAAAGGAACCCTCCTGCACTGCTGGTGGGAATGCAAACTGGTGCAGCCACTGTGGAAGACAGTAAAGAGTTTCCTCAAAAAACTAAAAATGGAACTTCCATTTGACCCAGTGATCCCACTTCTAGGAATATATCCCAAGAAACTAGAAACACCAATCAGAAAGGATATATACACCCCTATGTTCATAGCAGCACAATTCACCATAGCTAAGATTAGGAAACAGCCTAAGTGCCCATCAGCAGATGAGTGGATTAAAAACCTGTGGTACATCTACACAATGGAATACCACACTGTGGTAAAAAAAGAAGGAATTCTTACCATTTGCAACAGCATGGATGGACCTGGAGAACATTATGATAAGTGAAATAAGCCAGTCAGAGAAAGATAAATATCACATGATCTCATTCATTTTTGGAATATAATGATCAACATAAACTGATTAACAGAAACAGATCCAGAGATAGAGAAGCATTGATCAGACCGTCAAACCTCAGAGGAAAGGTAGGGGATGGTGGGAGTAAAGGGGAGAGACCAACCAAAGGACTTGTATGCAAGCATACATGCCTAACCAATGGTCAGAGACACCAGGGAGGTGAGGACATGAGTGTGGGGGTGGGGGGATAGGAGGTGGCACTGGAGGGACAAGGACACATATGTAGTATCTTAATCAATAAAGAAAAATAATTTTTAAAAAGTTACATTTTACCCACTCCTTTGATATATATTTTCATGAAGTATGGAACCTTACTTCTGTTAATAAATTACTAAAATGTTTAAATGAAATACTATTCTTTGTATTTTGTGTTAATTTTATGTTTCCAACCATAACATATTAACATATTTAATAACATTGATATTTATTTTTATTCTTACATTCTGAGATAGATTGAATCTGATCATAATGAATAATTCTTTTATAAAGTTTATTGTATTCAGTTTGCTCATATTTTATATACAATATAAGTTATTCCCCCACAGTGTAAGCACATTTTAACAGCTGATAGCTCAATTTTGAAAATAAAATATATTCTGATAAACACTGTCTTTATAATTATTCAAAGTGTGTGTAGATATTTTTCAGGACACCATGTATATTCATTTATGATTATTTGTGAACTTAGATGAAAACTTTACTTTGTCACACAATTTGTACCTGGCTTTGGCATCAAGGATGCACCTGCCTTGTATAATAAAATGAGAGAAATTCTACTTATTTCTATTATCTCAAGGTTTACCTAAGATTGGTAATACTGGTTACTTGAAGGTTTTATGAAATTTGCTAATGAAATATCAAGATCTGAAGCTTTCTTTAGGGGGATAATTTTAAATATTGATTAATTTATGTAATATGTAAAACAATATATGTTTCTAGTATTTATATTAGGTCTGGTAAGCTTTTTTTGTTTTTAGAAATTTGTACCTTTTGCTTGTCAAATATATAGCATTTATTTTTGTAGCATCTGGTAATGGCAGTTTTTAAAAAGTGTTTATTTCTGCCTGGCTTAGTGGTTGAACATCGATCTATGAACCAGGAGGTCATGGTTTGATTCCCTATCTTGCTGTACATGTGCCTGTTTTATTAGCTTTTTCGAGGAAACATCCTTTTAGTCTATAGTTAACATATTTATTTTTATCCATTCGTAAAATTTACATATGCATAGTATACACTTGCAAATATATGCTAACTCATTAAATTACAAGGACTTTAACTGTTTAATAATTTAATGGTGTTATAGAATATTAAAAGATGACTTTCTGAAAAAATTGTCAATCATAGTTGAGTTCATTTAATAATTCCAATATTGAGATAATTCTAAATTAGAACCCTAAATGTATGCTCTTATTGATCCTAATCTAAACATTGATCTTCCCTCTGGGAAAGCAAGCTTGGTTGACACTCAAATACTGATACCTTCAAGCAGTCTGGAGGAAGCTTTATGTTTTTGTTCTGAAATAAATGTTTGAGACCATGCTGAGGAGAGAGGAGGGCTAGTGAGCTGCAGTGCACCACAAGTGTAAAAGTCTAAGATTATCTCAGATATAGGCAAGGTCCAATCAGAGCACTTGGAGCTATCTAAACACCATTCCCCTCAGACACATAATAAGAGTGGAAAGAAAAACATGGTGGTGATATGGGAAAAATGCAGCCTTTTTCTTTAATTTGGACAAAAGTGACAAACAAAACAAGTGGATCTTCCTCAATCAGCAATACTGAATCTTTTGACTTTAAGGCCAGGGGTTCCCCTTAGGTTAATAGATTCATCATGTCAAGGACTTATTTATTTATTTTTTGCAAAGAGGAAGGCTAATGTTCATTTTTGTCACTAGCCCAGCCATTCCTCATTAAGAGAGTTTTTGTTTTGTTTTGTTTTACTGAAAAAAAACAAAAAACAAACAAAAAACAACAACAGTTGAGTTCCATCCAAAATGAAGACTGACAACTAACGGCTTTGGTATCAGAGAGCATTGGAAGATAATCATTTCACTCATCAAAATGTCTGTTTTTTCACTTTGTAAAGTGAATTGCATGACTTGTCAGACATTTCACAAGTTTTCACAACAAATTTCAGTATTGATTTTATTCCTAGTACTTTCTTTGTTTGCAATCAGCAGAGTAAATATAGTTACAGGAAACAAAAGGGTTGCAAAGGAGGACTGTAGGAATACAGAAATAGTAAATGCAAGGAGAGCTTACTTCCTCCACTGCTGAAAAAGAGTGCACAAGGGAGAAACTTAGGAGAAGATCCTCTGGCCCCTACTTCCATCCATCCCGAGGCTGAGATTCTGAACTTGTTGAAGAATGTATGCCGGTCAAAGAAACACATAGTCATCCGGAGGCAGAAGTTGACAGAAGGGATAGGTGATGACTGTAGGCATGAACCATCAGGAGACAGAGCAATTCACAGGAGAGTGAGAGCAGGCCAACCAAAGCTTGCTGTAGTAACAGTCTGCTGGGTATCTGAGGAAGTTGCTGAAGGGAGTAGGTAAACTGAAGCTGCTCTGCAAGGACCATTGGCATAAGGCCCATTCCCAGGGTCCCACTGCTCACAAAACAACAACACATTAACAACATCCAGGGAGAAAGGCATCTTAGTTTTCCTATAGCCTCACAACGACCCTTCCCTGTCTTCTATGAAAAGGCCTAATTGCTGCATTCATTTATAGCTAGGGTTCAAAACACAAGACAAGAAATATGAATTTAGAAGGTATGGGAGAGGGGGACAGGTGGAAACCTCTTTCTAGTGGAGAAGCTCACTGAAACCCCAGCCTTGTCAGTTTTTATTCAATTTTACAGATGCATCTTGCCCTCAGTTAAGCACGGTAAACCTGTAGCAGACAGACAATCTCACAGGTCAGTAAAAGATCAGTAAAGATTTACTTTGAGGCTATTAGGCCAGGAAATTGCTTTGAGCCATCACTATCTCAACAAAACAATTGGTGCATGGTATTAGCCCTGCTAATGGTGCAAGTTCCTTGTTGCATTTTCATGTTAGTGTTAACAATGAATGGCTTCCCACACCTAACATGCTCTGGTTGTCACAAAGATCGTCTCAGAAAAGCATAGATTTAAAACTAAGAGGACATATGCTGATACTGTACCAGTCCTATATGGAAAAGTAAGAAAACGTGTCCTAATTATGGGGTCTCCAAAATCAGGGGATCAAAGGTAGCTACCATGAAACATAATTATCTGTCTGATTTAGGCTTCAACATATTCATCCCCAAAGATGATTTTTGAATTAATTAAACAATATCAGCAATGTTTTATATTAAAGTGACAATTCAAACTTAGACATGACTGAAGAATCCATAATAAGCATTAATAGATCAATATTGCATTAATATGATACATAACGGTGAAATTTGCAGGTGAGGAATTTTATTTTGTAAAGCATTATAATCCAGTTTTGCATGTTGATGTAAATGGAGATATGAGCTGGCACAACCCCCGATGTCCAAATAGTTGTTCTAGCTGTTGGCGGCCATCACATATAATTCACTTTAAGTACTTAGTGAGTTTGGTTAATTGTCTTCTTCCCTTGCTTCTTATTTGAAAATGTAAATATTCCCCAGAGGATTATCCTGTTTTACTGTTGACAAATAACTCTGGAGTCTAACACATATGCAATTTTTAAACAGGTTTTATTATTCACAGAAGCAAGTAGCACTCTCCTGGTTCTCAGAGAAATTCTAAACTTTATTCTTATCAAAAGCTGAGTGCTGTGCTTAAATATTAGTCTAAAACTATAAGTTTTATTGAATTTTCTCAGATTTTGATACCTTGAAGTAAACTTGAGATTATCTTGCTCAATTGCCATATTTCCCATTTGAGAGAGAGGCAAATGTATGTAACTCATGATCAAGTTTATTTGCTGCAGGGACATAGTTAAGACCCTAGTCATCAGACTACCCAACTTAATTCTACCTCTTGTTATTACTGGTGAAGTAAAATGACAACAGACAAAATACAGTGATGGGGTTTAGAAAGGTGCACATAGAACTAGAAAAACCAAAGTAAGATCATTGTGATGGACACCTTAGAATTTTCACTAGGACATGCTCTATGCTAACTCATTATTTAAAATAGTCCAGTCGACTAATAAGCTGATTTTTTGTGCCTGTTGTTGCTTGTATTGGTCTCTCCATATAACTACATACAACTGACCTGACTGCTTATATATTTCACTCTGGATTGACTTTCTAGGCACACCAAATCTTTGGGTCTTTTGGTGATGCTTTAAGCATAACTGGAATCTTGTCTGTGAAAGATAAATAGCTTATTAATCAGCATCTATAAACAAGCTTAACAAATGACAATACA
>PVJC01017884.1:0-31962 GCA_004026665.1 Murina feae
CACTTGGTTATGAGAGTCAGCTGTGTCTACAGTGGGAGAACTTCTGTGCTGGAGACACCCTTATGGGGCAAGAGTTGTTTCAGTGGGGCTTTTATGCTCACTGCATCTGCCCCGAGTGTGTTCCTTGTGGATCTGTTTTGTTTAGGTTAGTCCCACTCTGGCCACTGGGTGAGGCTGGCTCCTGTATCTTTAAGGAGGTATTAATTAAACCTTTGCCTTAGGCTACTCAGTCTTTTATATGCAAAAGCCTCTGATGCAGCTTGGGAGGGGCGGGGCCTCAGGGAGTTTGAAGGGCAGAGTGGAGCAAATAGCTATGGCGCTTCTCAGCCCTGCGCTGAGAGACACCAGGTCTCTGTGTCCCATGGTAATTGCTGCAAGCAACGCTGAGAGAAACCCGCTTTGGATTTCCTCCCGGTGCCAGTCAGTCCCCCTTCTCCGGGTGTCTGGGTCCTCAGAAACTTGCCTGGAACTGGAGTTCAGAGCCGCTGGGAACTTGTGGCTCTCTTCGTTTTGGAAAAGAACCGCGTCCTCCAGTGCCAGCCCTTTCCCCAAGCCCCGTGCGCGCGCCTCCGTACCTCTGTACTTTGCTTCCGCTGCTCCTCTGAGTCTCAGACTCTTTTCTAGTTGTAGGATTTTCACTCAGCCAGCCTTCCTGTGGGTGCGAGTGGTGTCCGTGTGTTCTTTTCGTGGTTTTTCTGAAATAGTTGTTCACAGCTGCATTTACGGTGTTTACCTTATGCCACCATCTTGCTGTCTTTATGAAAGGAGCTGTAAACCACATACTTGTGTTCCACTGACATAAATCATTATTTGATATTTCACATAAAATGTTTTTTTATTGTTAAGGAGCTTCCAACGACCAGCCTGGGTTTTGCTAAGAGTGAAGTTAGGCCTTAGCAAACAGCTAAAATGAGTAGCCTTCAGACTGAAAAGTCTAAATCCAGTTGAATGATTTCACACATTTAGGCTAAATTACTTTTTAACCATTTAGTCCATTTCTTCTCTGTCTTCTGCAGATACTTCCTCAGAGAAACTCAGGCTATGCAGAGACTTGAGCTGTGTGTGTGTGTGTTTAAAAAACATATTCACAAGCAAAATCAACCAAAATTAAGCCAGAGCCTTGCAGCAGGAGTGGGCAGTCTTTCTCTGTAAAAAGCCATTTGTACGTATTACAGGTTCTGTGGGTCAGATGGTATGTCAGTTTGCCAGAGCAGCTGTAACTAAGTACCAGGGATTGGGAGACTTAAACAACAGAAATATATTATCTCGCAGTTCTGGAGGCTGCGAGCCTGACACCAAGGTGTCAGCAGCGTTGGTTCCTTCTGAGGGCCTCAAGACTCTGTCCCATCCTTGCTCCTAACTGTAGGTGGTTTACTGGCAACTTTGGCATTTTTTGGCTGCTTCACCCTGATCCCTGCTTTCATCTTCACACAGCGTTCTTCCTGTGTGCATGTCTGTGTCCAAATTTCCCCTCTATAAGGATGCAAATCGTATTGGATTAGGTACTCAACCTACTCCAGTATGACTTCATCCTATCTTTACTAACTACATCTGCAAGTAACCTGTTTCCCCAATAAGGCCACATTCTGAGTTACTGGGGTTAGGACTTCAACATATGAATTGGTGGGGGGTGGGGAGAAGGGAGGGTGGATGGATACGATTCAACCTATAAAATATAATTTTTGAGCAACCAAAGGACTTGTATGCATGCATATTAGGATAACCAATGGACACAGACACTGGGGCAGTGGAGGCTTGCCAGGGGAGGGAATGCCTGGGGGCTATAGGGGGTGGGGGGTCAAGCGGGAGAAAAGGAAACATATGTAAAACTTTAGACAATAAATAAATTTTTTTAAAGATAACCCAGACCCTAGGAGTCATAAAAAATAATCTTATCTAATAAAAGAGTAATATGCAAATTAAGCATCACTCCATCACAAAGATGGCCACCCCCATAGCCCAAGATGGCAGCGCCCAGTCCAGCTCAGCTCTGCCACTGAAGTGGTCAGGTCTGTTAGCCAAGCAAGTGGCAGGGTAGGCAGGGGGCTCAAGGGGTAGGATAGGCAATCAGAGGGGACTGGGGTCCCCTGCCCAGGCCTGCAGCCTTGGCCAAAGGCTCAAGGGTAGAGCCAGCAATAGCAGGGGCCTGAGGATCTCCTGCCCAGGCCTATAGACTTGGCCAGCAGCTGCAGTGGGGCAAGAGTGGAGCTGGCAATGGCAGGGGGCAGGATCAGAGCCAGTGATCGCAGAGGCCTGGGCTCTGTGAAGCCAGATATCAGAGGGGTTTGGGGATCTTCTGCCCAGGCCTGCAGCCTCAGGCAGAGACTGCAGCCCTGGGCAGGGGCAGAGCCAGTGATTGCAGGGGCCTGGGGGTCCCCTGCCCCAGCCTGCATCCTTGGCCAGAGGTTACAGGCCTGGGCAGGGGTGGAGCTGGGATTGGAGGGGCAGGGTGGAACTGGTGATCAGAGTGAACTATAGAGGAAACACTTTTTCTGACCACTCATTGGCTAAGTTCCCTCTATGCCACTGTTAATATTTTTAGTAGCTTGGGTAATAAGAATCCATAAAGGTAATCTAGGGTTTTTCCACCACACTCCTGGAGAAAAAAATAAAGGCCCACTGCTGGAGGGCTAAGAAATGTCATATCCTGCCCTAACTGGTTTGGCTCAGTGCATAATGCCTCAGCCTGCTGACTGCAGGGTCTGGGTTCAATTCTGACCAAGGGCATGTACCTAGGTTCCTCCCTGGCCAGAGCCCAGGTCAGGACTCATGCAGGAGGCAAACAAAGTGTTCCTCTCACTTCGATGTTTCTCTCTGTTTTTCCCTTCTCTTCCACATTCTCTAAAAAATCATTGGAAACATATCCTCAGGTGAGGAGAAAAAAGAAAGAAAGAAATGTCATATCCTATGAAAGACACATCTTAAAAATGCCTAAAGAAAGTTGTCATTTTTCATGGTGAAGGGACTGGAGTCCATGTTGATAAAAACACCTTGGTGGCTGTGGTGACTGGCAGTGGCTGCAGCAGTGGGATGATGGGGCTGGTGGCTTCCCCTGATTAGCCTGGTTGCCTCCCACAAAGGGAGGCCAGACTGTGGCTTAGGCCTGCTCCCCAAGGGGAGCAGGGAGCAGGCCTAAGCCGTCAGTTAGGACACCCCCTCAGGGATGCCAATATGTGAGAGGGGGCAGGCTGGGCTTAGGAACCCTCCTCCCAGTGCATGAATTTCATGCATCGGGCCCCTAGTCTAATTTAATAAAAAAGTAATATTGAAATTGACTGTTTCTTCAGGACACCTAAGCCACGCCCACCAGCCAATCAGAGCAGCTATATGCAAATTAACCCAGCCAAGATGGAGGCCGGCAGTCACGGAGCTAGAGTAAACAGGCAGCTTCTGTTGCACCAGGAGTAAACTGTCTGCCTAGGCCAGCTGGGTCTCTCTCTGTCAAGGCAACATAGTTGCAATTATAGAAGTCACAGAGCTGAACCAAACAGGAGACTTCTGTTGCACCAGTGATGGAGGAAACTGCCTGCCTAGGCAGGCTGGGCCTCTACTAAGGCAACATTCTTTCAATTTTAGAAGCCACAGAGCTGAAGCCAACAGGAGGCTTCATTACCTGCCTAGCCATCAGCTTAAAACAACAGTGTATCAATTATAGAAGATAAATAAACCCCAGAAACCTGCTTCCAACCAGCCTTACTGGGACGTTGGGTCAATGGGAGCTGTGGGCAGCCTGAAAATGGCCCTCAGCCCCTCACCCAGGCTGCCCGGGCACCCCAGTAGGGACTCGAACCCTGAAGGGACTGTGAGCAGCCTGAAAATGGCCCTCAGCCCTGCATCCAGACTGCCCAGGCACCCCAGTAGGGACTTGAACCCTGAAAGGACTGTGGGCAGCCTGAAAATGGCCCTCAGCCCCGCACCCAGGCTGCCCAGTTACCCCAATAGGGACTCTAACCCTGAAGGGACTGTGGACAGTCTGAAAACAGCCCTCAGCCTTTCACCCAGGCTGGTCACACCCCAATGGGGTGAGGGTCCACACTGGGGGGCTTGGCCAGCCTGCAAACAGCCATTAGCCCCTCATCCAGGCTGGCCAAGCATGCCAGCAGGTGGACGTACCCCAATGGGTCCCAGACTGCGAGAGGGCACAGGCCGGGCTGAGGGACCTCCCAAGTGCACAAATTTTTGTGCACCGGGCCCCTAGTAATAATATAATAAAAATACAATTTCTGTTCCAACTACTCAACTCAGCCCTTGGAGTACAAAAGAAGTAATAGAAAATACATAAGCAAATGGGCGTGGCTGTGTTACAATAATGCTTTACTTAGAAAGGCGCAGGTCTGTGGGTAGTAATTTGCAGATCCCAGTGTTAGTGTACTTCTGATCCCTTCTGAATAAATATGAAAGAAAACAGGGAAAGATTTGGCACCTAGAGAGAGAGAGAGAGAGAGAGAGAGAGAGAGAGTAGAAGAAGAAGAAGAAACTTTGCCAGTTTGGGCAATACCTTCTTTATATTTTGTATTCTAGTCACTATGTTTTACATTAAGCTTTAATATGTCTTACGCTTACATTCAAATATAATCTGAGTTGATATACAGTTTCAATTAAGCAAACTGCTATAAATTTTATAATGGTAACTCTAATTACCGTATCATTATATCCCTTTGGGAGGCTGCTACTGAGTTCTAGAATGACCCAGAAATAGACTTTTCCATTTAATTATTATGCTGCATGTTTTCTAGTATGAATATGTCTAAATGTTAATAATTAATTAAGATTTTAATCCCTTTAGAAATATAAGTATATTTATCCCCATAAATACATGTATATATATTGCTTTTCACATTATTAATATTTCTAGAGTGCCTACAGGCACTGTATTAGGTTGTATACAGTGACCTCTGTTTAAGACACAAACATTGCTTCCAGGGATTTACTGTGGCCTGGAAGAGATATGTAAAGAAAATAGATAATATAATAACATATATTCAAACATCATCCAAAGACTTATGTATATACCGCCATGTAGTGGAGACTGCTTTGTCCTGCTTGGCCTGTGTGTGTGTGTATGCACATATATGAATCTTGCATCTTCACTTACGGAACTTTAAATGGAACCAAATTAGAGAATTCTGTATAGGGTGGTCATACTTGAGGATGTAAGTGCTTACAAAAGCTTTCACAAAAAGCTTGAAAGTTGACTATGCAGAAAAGGAAAGATGTCAATCGGGCACATACGATATGTCTTGCAATAGAGGCCATGCTCCCACTTACATTAAAACATAGACTGGGCTTATTGATGTCCTTTCATATTAAAATGCTAGGCATCTGGGAAACCCTGGAACTCTTCCTCCACATGATTATAAAGGTGTCCAGAGTCACCTGCTTTACATTTTAAGGAAGCAGATGTGTAAGTAGTGAGTGCTCTTATGGAGGATGAAATGAACACACTCCCAGGTACCAGTATTGGATGTTGGGGGCTCATTCATCTTCAGCAGAGGTGCCCCAGGAAATCACTTCCTTGAAGTGCCCCAAGATCAGCCTTGTATTTAGGATCTGTAAGAAAATGCCCACTGGATTATGCCAATTATAAAACAGGTCAAATTTGGGGGCCAAAAAATGGACTATATGCTTTTAATCAGGTTTGTTACCTAAAACGTTTTCAATTCAGGCAGAGATTTTCAGAGAAAGTGTCAGCTATGATGGTATATATAAAATGCTATCTGACCTGAAATGTCAGATAGATGTGACTTTAATAATTTTAACCATTTTAGACCCAAAGAAAACTTCTAAAGTAATAATGAAAATGTGATTGATCTCTTTATAATTATAGAAACACCCATGACCTCCAATAATACAAGCTAAAATCTGCCTTTACACATACAGTGGATTTCAGAACCACATATAATTAACTTGGTATTTTCTGAAATAAAGTTTAAGCTTGAGGAATAAAACTGGAATTTATTCTACAAATAAAACAGTAGAGCATCCTTAAACTTTTTTAAAAATATATTTTTATTGATTTCAGAAAGGAAGGAAGAAGGAGAGAGAGATAGAAACATCAGTGATGAGAGAGAACCACTGATCAGCTGTCTTCTGCACACCCTCTACTTGAGGTAGAGCCTGCAGCCCAGGCATGTGCCCTCACCTGACCGGGAATCAAACTGTGGCCTCCTGGTTCCTAGGCCAGTGCTCAACTACTGAGCCACACTGGCCAGGCCCCACACATTTTTTAATCTGGAAATTTTTTTTTATCTCTTGGATTCCCTGGTTTATAGTTTAGAAGTGACTGTCCTATCCTAAGAATCTTGTACACATTTTTTTGGATATGATGCAGTTTCTCTCTTTTCCTTCTACTTTTACTAAAATAAAGGAAAAGCCTTCCATCTTCCCACAGAAACTAGAACAAGCAGATGGAATTAAATGGCTTTTTTCTTCTCGACATTTTGCAAACTTTAAGAAATGAAGCACTACAGCATGTCAATGCAGAATAATGATAATATTAATAATGATGGTGCTGATGATAATGATGAATTAGATGATATAATTCTCTTCTTATTCTAAGTGTGAAAACTGAAGCAAAATGAGGAAGTGCCTTTCCCAAGCTCAGTGGCTCCACAATGAGAACTCGGGCTTCTCCTCCCCTCGCACTTCTTCAGGGGAGAACAAATATCACTAATGTTCATCCTCACCAGGAGAAAGCCACACTAGTCCATTCAATGGCCAATTAGAATAAATTGTAAATTAGGACAAACATCATAGGTAATACAAAAATCAAAAGCTCTCCAAAGAAAAGGAACAAAAACCTGAATAAATAAGCTTAACGGTCCATTGTTTGTGGGGAAAATGATGAAATTATCATCAAAATATTCTATGAATTGAAGACAAATTTTTATGTGGATAGATTTTCATTTTAAAAAAACCTACCTAGAAAAAGTAAGACACTTCGAGGACAGGTATTAGTTTTCATCAAAGGGGCATTAGTCTGTCTGATAAGAGATTTTAAAAAATGCTTTGTGTGAGTCTTAGCAAACTGGTCAATTAAAATTCTTCATACTAACCCGCATTGTAAAGTAATGTCTGTGACTGTGCTCAGCATTTGAACGTTAAAACCATGTCCACACTGGAGAGTGTACTAATTATCCCAGAATCAAGCCCACAAGGACCGAATCACTAGGTGAAAACACCCTTTTTCTTTAAGAGCAATTTTAGAGACACACATTCACAGCAAATACTGTAACACTTCTTTTGCCTTGCAAAAGACAAACCTAGTCTAACTATTAATGTGCAGATGCCAAACCTGTGTTTCAGCAGTGTGCCAATCTGCTTTCCTCATCAAAACTCTGGGTAAGGTGTTGTTTTCACATTCAGAGACATTAGCCCAGCAAGGCAGGGGGAAAAAAAATCTTCATTTGGACAGCACATCTTTCAGACATTTCCTTCTTTTATTGATTTGTTTTCTCCTGTCCCTTTTCTCCTTCTTTTGTTTCCTTATCATAGCTTCAGGTTATTTCGTGCAAAGTATTGATGGGAATGGATGGTTTTGGTCGATGGAGAGCTAATGCATCCCTAATCCCACTATTGTTATAGAGTTATGCTGTACTCTGGTCTCTGATGGGGGAAAAGGTGCAAAGCTGTTGATCCTAGTTTTATTTGTCACAAACCCATCCATCAATCAAGCACAAGCATGTCTGAATGCTGAATGACATGTGGGTCTCAGCTGAAAAAATTCGATAACACTGTATGATCAGGTCTCTCACTCTTTTTTTGATAAGAAATACATTCGACTGAAATAGATAAGCATGCAACTACTAAAGACTTAAAGAGAAAAAGTGACATATGAGCACCAAAGGTTATATATCTTTGGTATTCATGATACTTAGAAGTAAATAAAATGGGAGGGGCAGCTACAGCTAGAAACATACAACATCCCTAAGGTTTGGTTATGTTTAACTATCACCATTCTACCATTATTCCGATTTTCAAATATTAATCTGACCATATTTCACAGTTGGCTGCCCTGGTTTTAAAACGCTAGCAAAAGTGCTAGCAAGTTGGTGAAGGGGACGGGGTGCGGGGAGTAACTATCTCTTGTTTACATTGCTCTGAGCAGTACAGACAGATCTCTTTTTGTTGTGTATGCTAGGTGGACCCTGGCATATTTTTGTGTCTGTATGAATTCGTAAGTTCACAACTGTGTCCTGTTGTGAGTGAAAGCATTTTTTTTTTTTTTTTGCGGGGATGGGGGGAAACCTTAATGATTTTAAACTGGAAATATATATGCATGTCATTTTAGTAGTGACTTAACTTATAATTACAGTCTCAAACATGGTTTCTGTCTGTCCCTTTTATTCCAGTTACTAAGTTAGGTACTTTAATACATTGTGAAAGCCTATCTTTTCAGTTATATACAATTTTCTATTCATAGTCATTTCAAGGTAATTGCATTTGGAAATAGCTGAAACGATAAACACAACACTACTCATATAACATAATTTTAGGGGCAAAATTAATCAACAAATCGGAACATTTTAAAAACCATTTTATTTTCTTGTCATAACATTTGAGAAAAGACAAGTATTTTTTAAATGACCTTAAAAAAAAGCCCACTGAGAAAGGTAACAAAAAGACAATCCTGAGTTAGAAGGCACTGAGGTGAACGTTTTGTAGCCGTATCACCACACTATGGAAGTAAGCCGTTTTTCTCTGTTCAGTGACTAGGGGCTAGGAAACTGCAAAAAAATCAATGTGGGAGTGCTGTGGATTTGTGGGGTAAATTACATGTGCTTGGTCGCTCTTTTGTATCTGCCCTACATTCTACACAAGGTACTTTAGATGGAGCTGTCACATAAAACATATACTTCATAATGATTTTTATAGATTTAACAGAACTTCGTGTTAAGGCAAGAAGGGAAACTGTATCTCCCTCAGATCCCTAATACCTGAATTATTATCAAAATTAACTAAATGGCAGCTCCCAATTCTGAATTCATGACGGGAGACCAAAACAAACAAAAAAATCAAGTTTGATTCCTAATTCTCTTCACCTTCTATTTTTTCTTCTCTTATTTACATTTTATCTTAACTTCCCCATCCCTTTAAAAACATGTTCATTCTTTTTATTTTATTTTTTATTGAATCTATTGAGGTGACATTGGTTAATAAAATTATATAGGTTTCACCTTAGCTGGTTTGGCCTGCGGACCTAAGAATCCTGGGTTTGATTCTGGTCAAGGGCACATGCCAAGGTTGTGGGCTCAGTCCCCAATGGGGGGTGTGCAGGAGGCAGCTGATCAATGTTCTCCCTAATAATTGATGTTTCTATCTCTCTCTCCCTCTCTCTTCCTCTCTGAAATCAATAAAAATATTTTTTAATTATATAGGTTTCGGGGATACAATTCTATAATATCATCTATATATTGTATTGTGTATTAACCACCCCCTCCCCCCCAACCTACTTTCCCTCTGGTAATCATCGTACTGTCATCTGACTATGAGGGGTTTGTTTTTTTTGTTGTTGTTGTTTTTTGCTTAATCCCTCACCTTTTTCACCCAGACCCCCTACACCCTCCCCTCTGATAGCTTTCAGTCTTTTCTCTTTATCTACGAGTCTGTTTCTATTTTGTTTTTAGTTTATTTTATTTATTAGATTCCACATATAAGTGAAATCATATGATAGTTGTCTTTTTCTGACCAGTTTATTTCACTTAGCATAATACTTTTCAGGTCCATCCATGCTGTTCCAAAAAGTAATATTCCCTTCTTTTTACAGCTGAGTAGTATTCCATTATGTAAATATACCACAGCCTTTTTTAAAAATATATATATATTATTTATTTTTTACAGAGAGGAAGGGAGAGGGATAGAGTATTAGAAACATTGATAAGAGAGAAACATCGGTTGGTTGCATCCTGTACACCCCCTACTCGGGATGTGCCCACAACCAAGGTACATGCCCTTGACCGGAATCGAACCTGGGACCCTTCAGTCCGCAGGCCGACTCTCTATCCACTGAGCCAAACCAGTCAGGGTACCACAGCTTTTTTATCCACTCATAAACTGATGGGCACTTGGCTGTTTCCAAATTTTGGCTATTGTAAATAATGATGCAATGAACAGAAGGATGTAGATATTCTTCCAAATTAGTATTTCAAATTTCTTCGGATATATTCCCAGAAGTGGACTCACTGGCTCATAAGGCAGGTTCCCTTTTTAATTTTTTGAGATAACTCCATATTGCTTGCCACAGTGGCTGTACCAATCTGCATTCCTACCAACAGTGCATGAGGGTTCCCTTTTCTCCAAATTCTCCCTAACACTTGTTGTTTGTTGATTTGTTGATTGAGGGAGCTCCTTTCACATCCTGAGTGGTTCAGGGTTCCCGTTCAGAATTCGGGTTCTGGAGAAGGCTGCACACAAAATGAAGAGAGACACTAGAAGGAATTAATTTAGAAATTGGGAGGCCAGGCGGAAGCCCATTTCTAGTGGGAGAGACTGCTGCTGCTCTGGCCTTGCTCAAGGTTTTTATTGAGCCTATGGGAAAACACCCATATTTTTTAGGCAGGAAATTCCAAGCAAGAATTTACATGTAATTAACAGGTGGAGGTTTGCTTTAACTAATAATGTTTCAACTTAAACAATGGGTGCATAGCTCTGACCTTTCAGACCA
This sequence comes from Murina feae, assembly GCA_004026665.1. Classification (NCBI taxonomy): domain Eukaryota; kingdom Metazoa; phylum Chordata; class Mammalia; order Chiroptera; family Vespertilionidae; genus Murina; species Murina feae. The sequence continues at coordinate 10,664 of PVJC01017884.1, forward strand.
ATCAAGGTTGGTGAAAGCAATCAGTTTGCAGCAGTTGATGATAGCCACTCTGACAGGTGTGAGGTGATATCTCCTGTAGTTTTCATTTGCATTTCTCTGATTATTAGTGACATTGAACATCTTTTCATATGCCTATTGGCCATCTATATGTACTCTTTAGATAAATGTCTATTCATGTCCTTTGCCCATTTTTATTTTTTAAATATATTTTTATTGATTTCAGAGAGGAAGAGAAAGATAGAAACATCAATGATGAGAGAGAATCATTGATTGGCTGCCTCCTGCATGCCACCTACTGGGGATGGAGCCTGTGACCCAGGCATGTGCCCTGACTGGGAATCAAACCTGTGGCCTCCTGGTTCATAGATCCATGCACAACTACTGGGCCACGCTCTTTAATTGGATTATTTGGATTTTTGGTATTGAGTTTTGTAAGTTCTTTATAAATTCTGAATATTAAGCCCCTACCAGATATATCAGCAAATATGTTGTCCCATTCAGTGGATTGTCTTTTCACTTGTTGATGGTTTCCTTTGTTGTGCAAAAGCTTTTTAGTTTGATATAATCCCATTTGTTTATTTTTCTTTTGTTTCTCTTGCCTGATTCGATATATCAGAAAAAAATATTGCTACAAGAAATGCCCAATATTGTACTGCCTATATTTTCTTCTAGGATTATGGTTTTGATTTTAACATTTAAGTCTTTAATCAATTTTGAGTTTATTCTTGTGAATGGTGTAAGAAGATGGCCTAGTTTCATTTTTTGCACATATCTTTTCAATTTTTCCAACATCTTTTATTGAATAGACTATCTTTACCTTTTGTATGTTCTTGCCTCCTTTGTCAAATATTAATTGAATATAAAGATGTAGGTTTATTTCTGGGCTCTCCATTCTGTTCCATTGATCAATATCTCTGTTTTTATGTCAGTACCATGCTGTTTTGATTACTATGTCTTGTAGTATAGTTTGATATCTGGTATTGTGATACCTTCAACTTGTTCTTCTTTCTCAAGATTGTTGAGGCTCTTTGGGGTCTTCTGTGGTTCCATATCATTTTTTTTGAATATTTGTCCTACTTTTTGAAATACACTATTGTTATCCTGGTAAGAATTGCATTGAATCTATAGATTTCCTTGGATAGTATGGACATTCTAATGATATTAATTCTTCCTATACACTTATTTGTATCTTCTTCCCTTTCTTCTGTGTCTCATAATTTTACAAGTACAGGTCTTTTATAGCATTGATTAGATTTATCCCTAGATATCTTTTTTAAAATGCAATTGTAAATGGGATTGTCTTCTTAGTTTCCCTTTCTGATCATTCATTACAGGTGTATAGAAATGCAAATGATTTCTGGATATTTATTTTACTGAATTCATTTATTGGTTTTAGTACTCTTTTGGTGGGATCTTTAGGGTATCATGTCATCTGCAAAAGATGACAGTTTTACTTTTTTCTTTACAATTTGTATGCCTTTTATTTCTTCTTGTTTTCTGATTGCTGTGGTTAGGACTACCAGTACTATCCTATATAATAAAGGCCCAGCGACCGAACAGTGGAATGACTAAAATGACCACTCGACCAGTTGCTCTGACATGCTCTGACCACCAGGAGGCAGACGCTCAACACAGAAGCTATCCCCTGGTGGTCAGTGCACTCCCACAGTGGGAGCACCGCTCAGCTGACTGGGATGAGTGGCTGCTTGACTGACCTGGATGAGTGTCACTCCCACAGCGGGCCAATCCCTGCAGGCCACGCCCCCCACCAGTGCATGAATTCTGTGCACCAGGCCTCTAGTGTTGAAAAGGGGTGGTGAAAGCAGACATTCCCTATCTTGTTTCTGTTATTAAGGGAAATGCTTTCAGTTTTTGCCAATTGAGTGTGATGTTGGCTCTTGATTTGCAACATATGGTTTTTATTGTGTTGAGGAATGTTTCACCTAGTCCCATTTTGCTAAGAGTTTTTATCATAAATGGATGCTGGATTTTATCAAATGCTTTTTCTGTATCTGTTGATGTGATCATATGACTTTTATCTTTCATTTTGTTTATGTGTTATATCATATTTTTTGGTTGGTAGATCTTGTACCAAACTTGTATCCCAGGAATAAATCCCTCTTGATCATGGTGTTCGATCATTTTAATGTATTGCTGGATCTTGTTTGATAATATTTTGTTGAGAATTTTTGCATTATGTACATCAGGGATATTGGCCTATAATTTTCTTTCTTTATAGTGTCTTTATCTAGTTTTAGAATTTAAATAACAGAGGCCTTTGGGAGTATTCCCTTCTCTTGAATTGTTTGGAATACTTTGAGAAGGATAGGTGTTAGTTCTTATTCAAATGTTTGGTAAAATTCACTTGTGAAGACATTTAGTCCAGGACTTTTGTTTATTGGAAGTTTTCTATTACTAGTTGTAGTGAAATTGAAACAATTTTTCAATTTTTTTCTTATGATTGATTTCTAGTTTCATACCATTATGGTCAGGGTAGAGAAGATGCTTGATGTGATTTCGATCTTCTTAAATTTATTGAGACTTGTTTTGTATCCTGACATGTGGTCTATCCTAGAAAATGTTCCATGTGCACTTGAAAAGAATGTATATTCTGCTGCTTTGGGGTGAAATGATCTGAAGACATCAATTAAATCCACCTGATCTAGTGTGTCATTTAAGGCTGCTGTTTCTTTCTTGACTTTCTGTCTGGAAGATTTATCCATTAATGCCAGTAGGGTGTTAAAATGTGCTACAATGACTATATTACTCAAAATATCTCCCTTTATGTCCATCAAGATTTGCTTTAAGTATTTAAGTGTTCCTATGTTGGGTGCATAAATGTTTACAAGGGTTATATCCTCTTGGATTGCAATATGTTAATTCTTAAAGTCTTCCCAGTAAGGCCCATGAGCCAGCAAATCAGAGCCAAATAAACCTTTGAGAGTCTCTAGAAGCTCTTTTGGGTTTCTAACTTGCTTTAGTTTGGACTCACTTTGCAGCGTTTTTTTTTTTTTAATCCTCACCTGAGGATATTTTTCCATTGATTTTTAAAGAGAATCGAAGAGAGAGGGAAAGACAGAGAAACATCGATGCGAAAGAAACACATTGATTGGTTGCCTCCTACACATGCCCTGACTAGGACCCAGGCCAGGGAGGACCCTGCAACCGAGGTATGAGGTACAGGCCCTTGACTAGAATTTAACCCAGGACCCTTCAGTCTGCAGGCTGACACTCTATCCACTGAGCCAAACCAGCTAAGGCTGCAATGATTTTTAAGAAACTGTGTACACATATGTAATACCTTAATCAATAAAAAAAAAAAAAGAAGTTGTGAATTCTGGTCCCATTTCAATAAGGTATCTGAAGCCACTATATGGGTCATGAAGTCCATGTTTTCCCCAAGGGCAGCTTCTCTCAGCCAGATACTTCCCATGAGGTTCCAAACAATCAACTCCTACACAGGCAAATACTGTACAATGAAGTGTTCTGAGCATCTAGGCCATGGACTTGGGCAGAACTATAACCCAGTCTCTTCATATAAGGATCTGGCTAATAAGGATTTATTGAATCTGGGGTAGCCTTAGTTCCTCAGTGAGTCTTCAGGAAGAGTATGGACTTTGTAATTTTATTCAGGATGATGAGAAACAATAGCAACATCAAGAATACAAGAAATCGTCGTGAGATTTGGTAGCATTAGGGACTCGTTTCATCCACAAATGCCTTGGTGAAAAGGATGATATGTGTGATAAAAGTGATTTGTGTGACATTTTGAACATTTTTTGAAATATTATATAGAATATTATAAAGAAGTAAAAAAAATCATTCATAATGGCATCACCTACAAGTGGCATTTGCTGCTTTTCTACAATATATGATACTAGGGGCCTGGTGCACAAAAATTTGTGCACTCAGGAGGTCCCTCAGCCCGACCTGTGCCCTCTTGCAGTCTGGGACCCCTCTGGGGATGTCCAGCTTCTGGCATGCCTGGTCAGCCTGGGTGAGGGGCTGATCCCATTGGGGTGAGGCCAGCCTAGGTGACGAGCTGAGGGCTGTTTTTCAGACTTTCAGGCTGCCCACAGCCCCTTCAGGTTTTGGGTCCCTACTGGGGTACCTGACCAGCCTGGGTGAGGGGCTGATGGCTGTTTGAAGGCTGGCCAAGCCCCCCAATGGGATCCCTCACCACATTGGGGTGTGGTCAGCCTGGGTGCGGGCCTGAGGACCATTTTCAGACTTTCAGGCTGCCCACAGTCCCTTTATGTTTTGGGTCCCTACTGGGGTACCTGGCCAGCCTGGATGAGGGGCTGATGGCTGTTTGAAGGCTGGCCAAGCCCCCGCAGTGGGGCTCCTCAGACTGAGGGCTGTTTTCAGGCTCTCAGGCTGCCCACAGCTCCCATTGACCCAATGTCCCAGCAAGGCTGGCTGGAAGCAGGTTTCTGGGTTTTGTTTATCTTCTATAATTGATACACTGTTCCTTTAAGCCGAGGCCTAGGCAGGTAAGGAACCCTCCTGTCTGCTTCAGCTCAAGGCTTCTATAATGAGACAATGTTGCAAATATGTTGTTGCCTGGAACACAGAGGGGCCCAGCTGGCTGGTAAACAGTTTTACTCCTGCTGCAACGGAACCTGCCTGTTTACTCTAGCAGCTCTGTGAGTGCCGGCCTCCATCTTGGCTGGGTTAATTTGCATACAGCTGCTCTGATTGGCTGGTTGGCATGGCTTAGGCGTCCCAAAGAAATTGTCAATTTCAATATTACACTTTTATTAGATTAGATGTGATACAATGAAATATTAAGAGACATTGATCTCATGGGAATATTGTTAATGTGGCTAATTCCACATAATAACCCTATTCAAAACATCCTCTCATTAAAGAAAACTCATTAAGAAGTCTGTTATTTACAAGAGACTTAGAACCATTTTTTTTTTTTTACATAAATGAATGTTAAAGGTATCTAGGGTAGTAAATGATATCTATTTTCCCATGGGACAGAGAATTTTGAATTCAACTTCTCCAAAGGTGACAGGGTCTAGAAACAGCTTTTTTTAATGATTATGAGATAAAGTTCTAAGAACTTGTAGCACTACTTCACACAGCAACCAAGTGTATATGTGTGTGAGTGTGTATGTATGTGTGTGTGTGTAGAAATTGTGATTCAGAGAAAGGACCTAGGGTATAACTTGTGAGTTATTGGGTACCCACAAATGTATGCATACAGACATATCAATTTAATGCCCACTGATACCTGAGTTCAAATCCAGTCAGGTGATCTTGGGAAAGTCACTTGGACTCTCTGAAGCTAACTTCTTCATCCACAAAAGAACATAGTATCTATATTCCAGGGTTATAGGTACTATGTTCTTTCAGAGGATTAGTGGAAGTGCATGTACAGACCCTACATCACTATCTGGCATAGAGTAGGCACTCAAGAGTGGTATTATTGTTGTTGTTCCTGCTCCCAAGACTCCTTGTGACCTGTAACCTGTCTCCCTTGAACTCAAGAACATGGCAGGATGTGGTCACACTCAGGAGTGGCTGGATCTGGCTAACAAGGTTGCGGCCACTAGTTCCTACTTGTTACTCACAGTACTTTCATCATAGTTCAGTCTTGAGTGCTACATAAAACCTGGAATCTATGTGCATTTCTGTGAAAATCATTTATTGATCTGCACAAAACAAAGAAGAAACATCAAGTTAATATATCTTTATATAATAGTATAGACTTTGAAATAGTTTGGGTCTGGACTGAATAAATGAGTTTTCAGTATAATAATTGGTATCATGCACACGTGGTCTCTGTTCCTCCTGTTGCATCTAGACAAATTTGAATCTAAGCTCATCTTGTGTCTGGTGATCCCAGAAGCCATCAGGCTGCAAAACTTGCAATGAACCTCTCTTCTCTTTGTCCTTTTCCTCTTCTTTCTTCCTTCTCCTCTTCACTCTCTTCCTCCTCTCCTCTTCCTCCTTCCTTTTCTTCTTCTCCCCCATCAAGCTATTGAATTTTTTATTCACTTTCCTTAAAAATTAAACCTTACACTAGCCCTGTGCTGCTAAGTAAATGACTAGCTCAGTTTGATGCCTAATCTAATAAAAGAGTAATATGCAAATTGACCCTCACTCCATTACACCTAAGCCATGCCATTCAGCCAAGCCACGCCTACCAGCCAATCAGAGCAGCTGTATGCAAATTAACCCAGCCAAGATGGCGGCCGGCAGCCACGGAGCTAGAGCAAACAGGAGGCTTCCATTGCACCAGTGATGGAGGAAACTGCCTGCGTAAGCCAGCTGGGCCTCTGCTCAAGGCAACAGTGTTTCAATTATAGAAGCCACGGAGCTGAAGTAAACAAGAGGCTTCGTTGCCTGCCTAGGCCTCCTCTCAAGGCAACAAAGTTTCAATTATAGAAGATAAATAAACCCCATAAACCTGATTCCAGCCAACCTTGCTGGAACATTGGGTCAATAGGAGCTGTGGGCAGCCTGAAAATGGCCCTCAACCCCTCCTCCAGGCTGGCCACACCCCAATGGAGTAAGGGTCTCCACTGAGGGGCTTGGCCAGCCTGCAAACAGCCATCAGCCCCTCACCCAGGCTGGCCAGGCATGCCAACAGGTGGACATCCCCCAAGAGGTCCCAGACTGCGAGAGGGCACAGGCTGGGCTGAGGGACCCCCCCGAGTGCACAAATTTTTGTGCACCAGACCGCCTAGTCTTATATAAATGATAAGGCAGTCAAAATAGTAGTTGTCTAGTACCTATCTCATAGTCTTAAGAGTTCTTCATAATATGTAAAAGAAACCTGACAGTAATTTTTAAGTGTTCAGGACTCATAACATAGTAGACATTGTGCCCTGCTATTTCTCTAAAGAAAAATAAGAAAGTATCTCACAGCCCAAAAGATTCTAAAAAACAGGAGGGCAAGGAAAAAGTCTTGGCAATTCCTCTTAGAGTGTAAAGTATCTGGTTCTCTAATGGACAGATCCACACAGAGCAATCCCCAGATGATCAACAATGTCATGAAGTTAGGGTGACCATATACCTGATTGCTTCTAACTCTTGACAAATAAAGGGATCCTATTAATAATTATAATAATTATTAATCCAGAATGGGCCTGGGAAACAGGGATGTATAGTCATTCTACCTAAAGGCAGCAAGAATAAGACTTGGGCCCAGCCAGTGTGTCTCAATACTCGAGCATTGATCCGTGAACCAGGAAATCATGATTGATTCCCAGTCAGGGCATTGTAATCTCAGTCCTCAGTAGGAGGCATGCAGGAGGCAAACAATTGATGTGTGCTCTCACACTGATGTTTTTATCCCTCTCCCTTCCTCTCCATTCCTCTCTCTAAAAACAAACTAAAAGAAGAAGAAGAAAGTTGTAATTTAAGTAGAGAAACAGTAGTAATATAGAAAAAAAACATTGACAATGGAATTAGAAAGACCTGGTTTATAGACCTAACTCTGTCATTCACTAGCTTTGTGACCTTGGATAAATTATCGAATCCCTCCAAACATTGTTAGCACTAGCATCATCTACAACATAGGAAGAATACCTATCTAGGGATGATAATAATAATAATGAAGTGTGATCATGTTTTTAAAAGTCCAGCACTGTGTCTGCCATATGGAATAACCTCAATCAATGGAAGTTATTCAGAATGATAAAATGTTCAGTATGTTCTATTTAAGAAGAACGTTATCCTGAATGGCAAGACACATTACCAGATTATCGCATTGGGGGCCTCCCCCTATGGGATGCTAACTGAGCCAGTTTAGGGCAGCAGATTGTCATGGCTTTCTTAGGCATAAAAACCAACCAGGCATAGTCTTGCAAGGAAGAAGAATATGAGTAGTAAACACTCATAGACTGACAAGGCCAGAAAGTGGTTGGAGCAAGACATGGGTGATAGCTCAGAGGCTGAGTTCAGGCAAAAATGCTTGGCAAACAAGGTCCTTTTTCCAGAGGCAGGGCCTAGAATCCAGTGGTAGACCATTTGGCCAGTATATGAGACTGATTAAAATGTAATAATAATAGAATAAAATGTTCTTTTGGTAAAATATTAGGCTTGGGAATTTCTTAGAGTGAAAGAACGTTTATAAATGGCTTGCACTGCCTGAAGAAGTAGTGAGTTTTCCTTAAACTAAAGAGCATTCAAATATTTCTAAAAAGCCTCTTGTGTGGGCTTTGTTGAATGGATTTAAGCATTGGCTGGAAAGCTGAATTAAATCACCTTATGATGGTTCTTTCCAAAACTGAAACAATATATCACTTATGTGGAATAGAGATTCATAAAAACGCTAAGCAAATGAAATGCTATTATAAATAGTGTATTTTTTCCAATTCTAAAGTGTTTTATAATAATTTAAGAAATCCATAAGGTATAAAAAATATGTACAAGAGAAAATAATCCTGATTCTGCTGTTCCAGAGACAACCGTCATAAACATTTTCTCCAGTCTCACTTCCATATAGTTTCCCCAAAATAGAGATATATTGCACATACAATTTTATTCTACTTTTTTTTATTTTATTATATCATAATCATATTTGTGTCATCAAAATTCTTTTAGACAGTGTTTTAACATTGCAAAACATTACAAACTCTTCAGCCATTTTTTAAAAATTGGTTTCAGCTCTTTGCTTTAATTATAAAGCAATGAATGAATAGCCCTGACCGGTTTGGCTCAGTGGATAGAGCGTCGGCCTGCGGGCTCAGGGGTCCCAAGTTTGATTCCAGTCAAGGGCATGTACCTTGGTTGCAGGCACAGCCCCGGAAGGAGGTGTGCAGGAGGCAGCTGATTGATGTTTCTCTCTCATCGATGTTTCTAACTCCCTATCCCTCTTCCTTCCTCTCTGTAAAAAAATCCAATATATATATATATATATATATATATATATATATATATATATATATTAAAAGCAATGGATGAATAGATGTTATTGATCTGGAACCAATGCCTTGCTCAACACGGTTTTTTAAAGGAAGGACATTATCTATTTCTATCGTTTTATTTCCTTTTCATTGTGATACAATACACATAAAATTGACTATTACTGACATTTAGTGCATTCAGAATGTGGTATAACTTGCTAATATGTTTTCAGGCCACATTTCCCAAAGATAGTCAAACATAATGTACAGAAAGGAAGTCAGGAAATATAAAAAATACCTTTCATGAAAAAGGAAAAATAACTTCCTCATTCTCAAATTTCATTAAAAAAATCACTGTCTAGGGGAGGGCGGGGGTAAGGGGAAGTAATCATCCAAAGGACTTGTATGCATGCATATAAGCCTAACCAATGGACACAGACAACAGGGGGTGAGGTCATGAGTGGGGGAGTTGGGGGGTAATGGGGGGTTAAGAACACATATGTAATACCTTAATCAATAAAGAATTTTTTTTTAAAAGAAATCACTAGCTCCAATCACTAAATTATAACCACCTTAAATCCTTTCTGTTAATGTATACACTTATTAAAACTTCAGCTGCCTATATCTGTGTAGTCAGAGGACAGCTGAGAGGGGGCTCCCCCTCAAGGAGTCCTAGTTCAGGCACTGTGGAAGATGGTTAATGAAAATGACCCTAAGGCTACAAGTGATAACTCTCATTCTCCATATTAGAGATGAGGAAACTGAGGTTTGAGACGTACAGTAATTTGCCTAAATTTACATAGCTAAAAAGCAGCAGAGATGGGATTCAAGCTCAAATCTACCTGATCCCCAAGTTCCATGGTCTTTTCCTTATACCACAGTTTTGTTATTATAAGTGTGCAATATTATCCTAAGAGAAAGAGATTCTCTGAAAGTTACAGTAAAAATTCTAATAACCATCTAGATAGAAAATCATAAGTCTACAAACCAGAGAATCCTGTTTTTTGTAGCTTTTCTTGGTAGTTTATATAGTTCTAACATTGCATTCTCCTCTATTGCTGTCAGTTTATCACCCGGATATCTCAGATCTCTGAAAAGGTTATTCTGAATGGATTACACATTGGCACTCTCAATTCTGTGCCAAAACACACACAGGCTTGTTGGCCCAACAAGAAACTACTTGTAGAACAGCTTTACATAAACTGAAATCACAGATCTCAAAAGCTTTATCTCTTCTCCTGTCACAGTTTTGTTTGTTTTTTTTCATATCCAACAATAAACAAACAATAGACTACCAAGAAGAAAGGGAAAAAACTTTCATAGGAAGAGTCACTAGAATTTAGTGATAGAAATTAGCAGTGAAAAAATAGAGTCCTGTGTTCAGTCTTATTCTATCCAAAGCCTTGGTTTTTAATTTTCTCTTGTTCTTCAGTTTTCTGTGATTTGCAACACAGGAATAATGTAAATGGGTGGCTCCGGAGCACATAAAATTATATTCATAGAGCACTTTGCTTTGAGAAGGGTTGGAAAGTCATGCATGCGGATATGGGTCCTCTAGCATTGCACTAAGCACAGTTAAAGAGAAACACTAATGCTGAATGGGAACCGGCTGCCTTATGAACATGGTTCCCTCATCCCAGCAACCCTGAATTGATTAGTGTGTGCGGCTGCCAAGTTCAACTTCCCTGACACTAATATAGCTGGGCTGCAGGAATGGCCTATAATTCACTGTTACTAGAAGCAACTAAACTTCTAAGTATATAATATTTTAAATAGGTTGTATATTTCTGCCATTCTATTTCTCTGTCCCTAACGTTTTTATATAGAGGTCCCTTTCTGCTTCCTCTGCTCTTACCTTACTTTCATTGTGCCCCTCACTGCTATTTCACCCTCACCCTCCAAGGCACTGCATAACTTCCTTGAGATATTACTAACCTTCTTCAGGAAAAAGGAAAAGATCTGACAAATACTATAAACCTTAGGGGGAAATCCTTTCTAAGTGACCACATTTGACACCCTACTGTGTAGTCTAAACAGAAATGATCAATTTTAAGTTAACCATCAACTTTTTCTTTAAGTATTTGTATTGATTTTGTTGTTGTTGTTGTTGTTGTTGTTAGAAAGAGAGGAAGGGAGAGGGAGATAGAGAAACATTGTTTGTCTCCAATACACACTCTGACTGGGGATCAAACCCGAAACCTCAGCAGGTGCCCGAGGGGAAATCAAACCAGTGCACAGACCTATACTCAAGCAACTGAACCATACCAGCCAGTGCAACCTTCAACTTTCAGATGGGGCCAGAGTTCCCCACTGCAATATCAAGTTCAGTGATTTGGGCTGGAGATCAGCATGTACCCACAGAGCACAGTACTCTTTTTTCAGTGACATTCATCTGCCCAGACAAAATTAATTCCATCAGCAGGAGCAAGTTTACAAAACAATGATTGTGTGGATTCACAATGAAATCTCCATTAAAATCTAAAATCTTCTCAGGCATTTTAACCAAAAATAAAAACTGGGAAGAATTAAATTTCTCTTTCCCCGGTCCCTCTTTTCCTCCCTTCCTACCCCAAAATGTTATCAATATTCAGTGAAGCTTGTTAATGCTCCATATTTTGTAATAGTAAAAAGGCCAGGGATGTCACTTCAGTATTTCAATAGATAAGAAAAATACATACACAGGAAAAAGGAAAGTATCAGAGAGGCATTTTATAGTTTATCAAGATACGAATACTGGTGCCCTGGCTGGGAGGCTCAGATGGTTGGAATGTTGTCCCATAAACCAAAAGGTTGTAGGTTCAATCCCCATTTGGGGTGAATTGGGAGGCAACCGATCAATGTTTCTCCCTCATATCTCTCTTTCTCTCTGTGTGTCTCTCTCTCCCCATTCCTCTCTCTCTAAAATCAATGAACATATCCTTAGGTGAAGATAAAAAAATATATATGAATACTAGTAACATTATTGTAACAAATAGGAAAATAAAGCATTGGGTATGATTATCATGTAGAAAGTCTCTAAGCACTACCTCAAATGACATTATGACAGGCTGCTGCCTTCTGGATATTTGGACTCAAGTGCTACCTCAGTCACTGCACTGACATGGTTGCTTATTCCACCTAGGACTACAGCTTCAATCTTCTAGAATGTGACTACAGAATGTAAAAAAAAATAGCTCATAGCCCTAACCGGTTTGGCTCAGTGAACAGAGCATCGGCCTGTGGACTGAAAGGTCCCAGGTTCAATTCTGGACCTTGGCTGCAGGCACATTCCCAGTAGGAGGTGTGCAGGAGGCAGCTGATCGATGTTTCTCTCTCATCGATGTTTCTAACTATCCCTCTTCCTACCTCTCTATAAAAATCAATAAAATATATTTTAAATAATTAATTAATTAATTTTTAAAAGAGCTCATAGAATAGTTTGAGTCAAGCAAATTGTTAAGAAAAAAATCATTGAAACCTATCCTTAAGCAATTTGGAAAATATCTATCAAAATTATAAATGCATGTACCTTTAATATAACAATTATACACCTAGAATTTATTCTAATAAAATACTTGTGTACAGAATGACATATATACGAAGTTATTTATGGCATCATTGTTTGTTATAAGAAAACTAGAGGCTCAGTGCACAAATTTGTGCACGGGTCTGGTCTCTCAGCCTGGCCAGCAATCAGAGCTGATCAGAGCCATCTCACCCAGTCCTGATCAGGGCTGGTGGGCTGGAGCGACAGACTGTGGGAAGTTGGCTGGCTGGCCGGGGTAGGGGAGGGAACACAGAAGGTTGGCCAGCCAGGGGGAGGGACCATGGTAGGTTGGCTGTGGGAACACACTGACCACCAGAGGGCAGCTCCTGCATTGAGTGTCTGCCCCCTGGTGATCAGTGCACATCATAGCTACTGGGCAGTCATCCAGTCATAACAGTCACTTAGGCTTTTATATATATACTAGGGGCCCAGTGCACAAAAATTTGTGCACTGGGGGGGGTCCCTCAGCCCAGCCTGTGCCCTCTCACAGTCTGGGACCCCTCTGGGGATGTCCACCTGCTGGTGGGCCTGGCCAGCCTAGATGAGGGGCCAATGTCTGTTTGCAGGCTGGCCAAGCTCCCCAGTGGGAACCCTCACCCCAAGGGGTGTGGCAAGCCTGGGTGAGGGGCTGAGGGCAGTTTTCAGGCTGGCCACAGCTCCCACTGACCCTCCGGGCCATCCGCCTGGGAAGCAATTGGGTGGCCGTGGCACATGCAGGGAGGTTTCAGGCCTCCCTGCATGGACCCCTGGCCACCCCATGGCCTCCCAGAAGGGAGCCTCGGGGGCCGGCCGGCTGGTCCCGCCCCCAAGGCTTCCACCTGGGAAGGCATCAGCCGAACCAGGGCACCGGATGCCTTCTCAGGACGGAGGCTCCCAAGATGGCAGAGGCCGCAGCCCCGGAGAAGCTGCACACCGGGACTGTGGCCTCCACCATCTTGGCTAGGCTAATTTGCATACAGTCGCTCTGATTGGCTGGTGGGCATGGCTTTGGCATCCCAAAGAAATGGTTAATTTTAATATTATGCTTTTATTAGGATATATATTAGAGGCCTGGTGCACAAAAATTTGTGCACTCAGGGGGGTCCCTCAGCCCGGCCTGTGCCCTCTCACAGTCTGGAACCCTTGGGGGATGTCCACCTGCTGGCTTAGGCCCGCTCTCTGGGCAATCAGGCCTAAGCTGGCAGTCAGACATCCCTCTGGCAGGCTGGGAGCCCTCAGGGGATGTCCACTTGCCAGCAGGGAGCAGACCTAAGCTTCAGTTGGACATCCTTAGCGCGGCTGAGGAGGCAGGAGAGGCTCCCACCACCACTGCTGTACTGGCAGCCATCAGCCTGGCTTGTGACTGAGCAGAGCTCCCCCTGTGGGAGTGCACTGATCACCAGGGGCAGTTTCTGCATTGAGCATCTGCCCCCTGGTGGTCAGTGTGTGTCATAGTGACCAGTCATTCCCAGTGGTTCTGCTGTTAGGGTCAATTTTCATATTACCCTTTTATTATATAGGCTAGAGGCCTGGTGCATGGGTGGGGGCCAACTGGTTTACCCTGAAGGATGTCCCGAATCAGGGTGGGAGTCCTGCTAGGGTTTCTGGCCAGCCTAGGTGAGGAGCTGAGGGCCATTCTCAGACTGGCCACATCCCCTTCAGGATAGGGGTCCCTGCTGGAGTGCCTGGCCAGTTTGGGTGAGGGGCTGAGGGCCGTTTTCAGGCTGGTCACATCCCCTTCAGGGAGTGGGGTCCTGCTGAGGTGCCTGGCCAGCCTGGGTGAGTGACTGATGGCTGTTTGCAGGCCGCCATCTTGGTTGGGTTAATTTGCATATAGTCACTCTGATTGGCTGGTGGGCATGACTTGGGATGTAGCACAATTAGCATATTACTCTTTTATTAGATAAATAGATAGATAGATAGATAGATAGATAGATAGATAGATAGATAGATATACTAGTCGCCCTGCACACCCACTGCCCCACCCTCCTGTAGCTCCCGCCATCCCCTCAATCCCCCCATAGCTTGCTGCCTTGACCCCTCCTGTAGCTCTCCTCTGCCCGCTTGTAGCTTGCTGCCCTATCCTCCTTCTGATCCATGATCCGGTTGTTACGCAGTCGGTCTTTACATAATGACCATTTGCATATTACATCTTTATTATATAGGATAGATATTAGAAATAAATGTTCATTAATAAGGAATTATTTAAATACATTGTAGTACATCAATGTAGCAGAATATGAAGCTATAAAAAATAACAAAAAAGCTCTACATGAATTGATATAGAAAACTCCGCAAGAGCTAAATTTAAATTAGCTATTAAATTTTAAAAACATAAATTATGTCTGGAAAACTTCACAAGAAACTAATATTGTGAGAAAAGGAATTAGGGGGTTGGAGGTCCAAGATGAGAGAGAAATTTTTTCATTGTTTGAATTTCGAACTATCAGAGATAGTTTGGTCAGTTAGATCAAAACAATTGATGTGCACAAGGTCTCAAAATGTAAAACATTACAATTCATGTAGGTTTCAAACTGCCATGCACAGAAAAATTGCTGAAAATATCCCTCTTATAAGTGCTTTCAGACTCCATGATAAAAAAAAATTAGTAAAAAAAAAAAGATAAATAGGCAAATCAACAATAAAAAGGCTTTAATTATATAGTTTATAATATATGCATATACACAAACACAATGAAAGGCAATTTAATTTTTTGCCTTTCACATAGCTTAATCATATCATGTAGGCATCATTATTTGTTTTATCAATTAAGAGAGCAATGATTCTCTGTTCTCTTAAATACATTTTACACACCTACAAGATATCAAATGCCAGGCTGGATTCTGAAGAGTCTGTTGAATAGGACAGTCATGGACTCCGAACTGCTAGACAGTTCTGGTGCATTAGCTCTTCAGGACAGAAGTTCCTTTTTTAGAATGATACATGCAACACTCAATAGCTGCTTTCCCAGCCCAGGAAAATAGTAAACATTCAAATGTGAAATGAAAACAGCTGGAGCAGCTGGAGACAATTTAACTTTACATGAAAAAAATCCCCAGACACAGCCTACTTCTCTGCACACACACACCAGTAACTCCCGTTCAGGAGGCTCAGTGTGTAAGGACAGAGTGGGAAAGACCCCTCTCTTCCTCACATCTCCATCTCCTTCCTGTATACACACCAGAAAGAGGAAAACACGAGTGCTTTAACAAGGTTCCACAATTTATGGTTGGATTGAATGACAGTTTGATCAATAGAAGTTATTTGTGTGATATATGCTGTCTTTTAGCATCTAGACACATGTTGCTTAAAACTTGTGAGGAAATAAATGGTTGCACAGTCTGTATTAGGGTTCCTTAGCAGACTTGATCTTGTTATGGAGTTTAGACATACAATCATAGATCTCCCCTAACTAGCCAAGCATACTTTGGTGAAAGGTGACATAGGGAATGGTCTTCAAAAAAGCAGCAGCAGTGAAGGGAGAATGGGAGGTGGTGAGAGCAACTTCGTCCTCAAGTGCCTCCTTCACACATGAGAGCATGATCCTTCAAAAATAAGATGTTTTCCCACCTGAGACAACCAGAGTCAGGGAGGAGCATAGTCCCCAATGAGGAAATTAACAAAAGGTACCAATGACTAGTTAATGCACATCCCAGTCAAGCCTGAGCAAGTCACAGGGAGGACATCAGGGAGGCCCACTGCCTGGGGAATACCTGGACCTCAAGGTGGAGGAACGGCATAATCCCAAACAGAATATCAAGAATATGTTGAATAGCTAAACTGGCCTTGTCGTTGATCACTTGATCAAGTGAATTTCTTTCTTTGCTCCCATGATTCTTTTTAACAGTTATTGGACATACACATTTCTGCAGGTATGCACAAGTTTCACAAGCAAAAAAATCCTACAGGAAAGCATTTTATACTTTACAAACCCAAGTTCCTCTGCTGAATGAGAGAGAGCAATTTCCGAGTGTTTTGAGGGAACCATTAATTACACATAGAAAAGGAAACATCGTCTATTATATCATTGCATTTCTTTTGCTACCAGAATAGTGGATATGATTTGAAGCAACTGTATGTCAGTAACTTCATGGTATAAAGAATTCCAAACTGCTTCATAGTTTGTAAGACCACACACTTGGAAATGTCTAGCACATACAATAGAAATAATTAGTGAGTGTTGTCCCTCATGCATTGAGGCGGAGTGGGAGGGTGGACATAAATATGCTAATGTTGAGATGAAGTAGTGAAGACAAACTTACTGTTGAAAATTCTAATATTTCACAGAAATAGTCCTGTGTTGTCTACTTATCACATATATATTATGCACCAAAATGTTGTATTTATTAGAACCATATGGGCTTTTGTGTGTTTGAGGATTAAAACATTAAGATGCTGATGCAATTCTGTTATGACAATAGCCCACAAAGTGGTATGTATCTCTTTTGTTTATGGGGAAATTAAGTCCTGTAAAGAGAAATGAAAACTAGATTGTTGATTTATTCATTCTTTAAAAGGATAATATGACAAAACAGTAAATTTTCATGAATCTCATTAATACTTATTCCTTATCAATTTTGATAATTTAACCAAATAACTTCTAAGAAACAATAATAAGCAATTTGTTTTGATAAGTATAAGCAATCTAAAAGTAGGTCTGATCAGTGAGGGCGGGGGAGACAGAGGGTGGGGTGGGAAATGGGAGGAGGGGAGCTTTGGGGGAAAATAGAGGAACAACTGTAATAATTTGAACAATAAAGATAAATAAATTAAATAAAAAATAAAAAATAAAAGTAGGTCTGATGACAATACAGTGCAGAATATAGTAAGATCATATAAGAAAGATGATATAGATTGTATTTGAAATCATTTTTCAACTCTATTACTTGATGGTTTTAAAGAGTTGATCATGATTTTAGGTCCATAAATATGATCTACAAGTGAACTTGTTTACATAAAGAAAAAGTTTACTAAAGTTTTACAGTTCCTGAGGGATTTAGGGTCATCTTAAACCACAAATTCTGTAGTCTTCTAGTTATCACGTAAATGCCAGTAGTAGCAGCTAATGGCCAATACAAAATCTTTCCAAATGAATGACTTGAGCATCACCATCTACATTATAGTTGATAAAGCAACCAAGAACAAGTAAAATTATGTTGTCTGATTAAGAGGCCTTCAAAAATATAAATTTATTAGCTATTCCTAAAATTCATCCTCTGGGTGTGCTGCATAGTTCTCTGCTGCTATTTCCTTATTAGCTGTCTTTTCTCTTCTTTCATGTTCTTCATTCATCAAATATTATGGAGCACCTACTAGGCACTAGGACCAAAGCAGCAAATGAAACAGGCAAAGATCCTGTAGTCCAGGTTTAATTACCTTTGGTCCTTCATTAATCACCAGCTACTCACTCATACCATTCCTAAGTCATCAAGGTTACAAAAGTGATGTCTCCTTTCTTAAATCCTATATTTAGTTGACTAAACATAAACTCTCTTTTCTTAAAGCCAAATCTAAAATAATTTAGAGGCATGTTAAGTGTGACCTTGCAGTCTGTCAGCTTCTTCCTGAGCCCATCCATTCCAGGCCAAGGTTTTTAATATCTTTTTATTGATTTCAGAGAGGAAAGGAGAGGGAGAGAGAAATAGAAACATCAATGATGAGGAACATCAGGAATGAACATCTTATACTGTATACTGAACATCTTATACTGTATACTGGAGATCAAGTCTGCAACCTGGGCATGTGCCCTTGACAGGAATCAAACTCAGGACCCTTTAGTCCACAAGCCAACACTCTATCCAGCTAGGGTTTCACTTTTTTTATATATATGTTTTGGAATTCACCCCATCTTATATGTTGACCATTTGACTACTTATTCATTGGAGTGTGTATATATATATTTTTTTAACTGTTAATTTAAAGCAAATGTCCCAGTACCCTGATGAAAAGTAAAATATTTGGTAAATTAAATGTTAATTGCACTAATTTCTGATTTTTAACTCTTTAGGTCAATGATTTTTTTTGTGTTTTTTTAATATATATTTTTATTGATTTTAGAGAGAAATGGAGAAGAGTAGAGAGAAACATCAATGATGAGAGAGAATTACTGATCAGCTGCCTCCTGCATGCCCCTTACTGGGGATCGAGCCCTAAACCCAGGCATGTGCCCTTGGCTGGAATCAAACCCGGGACCCCTCATTCCACAGGCCAATGCTCCATCCACTAAGCCAAAATGGCCAGGGCTCTTTAGTTAAATGTTTTAATATTGTGTAAAATATGGCTCCTACATTTCTGGATTTCAAAACCAATAAACTTCCAAAAAACTACAGAAATCTACAGAAAACTGCCACCAAAAAGATGTTAAAACAATCTATCACTATCATTATAATAAAAGAATGAACTTTTTAACATTTAAAAGTTAGAAATGACAGCCCTAGCTGGATTGAGCTTCCGCCTGTAGACTGAAGGGTCTGGGTTCGATTCTGGTCAAGGGCACATGTCAGGGCTATGGGCTTGATCCCCAGTAGGGGGCGTACAGGAAGCAGCCAATCAATGATTCTCTCTCATCATTGATGTTTCTACCTCTCCTCTTCTCCCTTCCTCTCTAAAATCAATAAAAATATATTTAAAAGTTAGAAATGACATAATCTCAGTGTGAAGTCCTAACTTGAAATGGATCAATTTAGTAATGAAAACTTCACTACGTTGTTCTACTAGTCCTATTTCACCTCAGGTGGGGGGAAATTTTAATCATATATCATTACTTAGGAACCACTGCTATAGACAATACCACTCGAGATATAGCAATTATTTTCAGAATTACATTTGAAAGGTATTTGTGAAATTTTTGCTGCCTTTATTTTTATAATCCTCACTGGAGGGTTTACTGATTTTAGAGAGAGAGGAAGGCAGAGTGAGAAATGTCGATGTATGAGAGAAACATCTATTGGTTGCCTCCTATATATGGCTCCACCAGGAATCAACCCGAAACCTACATATGTGCCCTGCCTGGAAAGCGAACTGGCAACCTCTCAGTGCACAGGACAACGCTCCAACCAACTGAGCTACACCCGCCAGGGCTGCTGCCTTTATTTTGTATTAAGTAAACCATTATTAGGTTATGCTGACCAAAATAAGTTATCAAGACTTGGCGGGGCAGGGGAATCTACCTCTGCTTCTAGGTAAGGCTTTAATAATCTATACTATTCTGAAAAAACAATTTTTAAGAGCTTCCAACACTTCTTAGGCTAAGCCATTTTGGGGTTTTCAACTGTGTTGGAGAACTTTGAAGATCTGTTGCAGTTGTATATAAGACCTCAAGTTGAGTCAGCCGGGGATTAAATATTTGTTACCTACCAATAGTTTGATTCACACACACACTCTCAAAAATGAAAGCCAGATGTAGAAACCACAAGTTCCTACAAACATTTCCAGGGAGGCAGACAATATAACTTTTCTGTTAAAAATGAAAAAACAGACCTTTGACAGACTACTCCATCGCTGTGTTCCAGCTCCTCCCATGTGTGGATGGGAGGCAATCACTGCAAGGGGTTCTCATTCCAACCCTGTGTGAAATCAGAGCAGCGGTGCCTCCAGGTTTGAAATGATGCCATTTCCAGATACTTCTGTGCAGCGCAGTAAAGACATAATGGATTCTGCCCCATCTGCATTATTTCTGATTTTTCTCCTAAATATAAAGGTTTACCATCTACTTTTCCAAAAGTAAAAATTATTTGAAATACAAATGAAGTAATTTGATCTTATCATGTGGAATAAATTTAGGAGAATCTTGACCTTCACTCATTTAGTTATTGAAGTTAAGAGTCTATAGGATAATAACTCTTACTTAGAAAAATAAGGAACAATTTAATGATGTAGGTGCTATATAAAAACATGAATGCTTATAATTATGTTATTTATCAACACCCCATGTTGCGTTATGAAAGCTTTTTAAAAAGTAAAATGGGAGAGGAACAAGATGGCGGCATAGGGTAGACACCGTAAATGCAGCCGTGAACAACTATTTCAGAAAAACCTCGAAAAGAACACACGGACACCACTCGCACCCACAGGAAGGCTGGCTGAGTGAAAATCCTACAACTAAAGAAGAGTCTGAGACTCGGAGGAGCAGCGGAAGCAAAGTACAGAGGTACGGAAGCGCGCACACGGGGCTTGGGGAGAGGGCTGGTGCCGGGAGACGCGGTTCTTTTCCAAAACGGAGAGAGCCACAAGTTCCAAGCGGCTCTGAACTCCAGTTCCAAGCAAGTTTCTAAGGACCCAGACACCCAGAGAAGGGGGACTGACTGGCACCAGGAGGAAATTCAAAGCGGATTTCTCTCAGCGCTGTTTACAGCAATTACCGTGGGACACAGAGTCCTGGTGTCTCTCAGCGCAGCACTGAAAAGCGCCATAGCTATTTGCTCCGCCCCACCCGGCGAACTCCTCGAGGCCCCGCCCCTCCCAAGCTAACTCAACACCTCCTTAAAGATACAGGAGCCAGCCCCACCCAGTGGTGGCCAGAGTGGGACTAACCTAAACAAAACAGATCCACAAGGAACACACTCGGGGCAGATGCAGTGAGCATAAAAGCTCCACTGAAACAACTCTAGCCCCATAAGGCTATCTCCAGCACAGAAATTCTCCCACTGTAGACACAGCTGACTCTCATAACCAAGTGGCTTAGAGGTTAATCCCTCGCAGTGATCGCCTAAATCAGAAAGGAAAGCAGCCTAAATGCGGAGACGAAACAGGTCACAAATGACAGAAATGGAGGAAAGAAAACGACAGGATATAGAGTTCAAAACCACGGTTATTAGGTTTTTCAAGAAAATGCTAGAGACTGCCGATAAATTTGATGAGACCCTCAAGGATATGATAAAGGACCAACTAGAAATGAATCATACACTGACTGAAATGAAGAATATTATACA
>PVJC01017885.1:0-31955 GCA_004026665.1 Murina feae
GATTCATTTGTCTTAGGATGTTGCCTCCTTTCACTCTCTTAAAAACCTTGTGAAGAGAATAATGTAGATATCCCATTTTACAGATAAGGAAGTTGAGACCCAGGGAGGTTGGGTTACTCAACCAGGTAAATGAGAGACAAGAGTCAAATCCAAGTCTCTTGATTCTAAAATTCACACTTTTTTTGAACACACAAGACTGCACTAGGTCAGAGTTCTACTTCATCCTCCCCAATTCTTAGCACCATGAAGATTGAGGCCCCCACCCCGAGCCCATACCATTTTCCTACCTACGCAGTGCACAATCACAGCATCCTCCACGCCAGCGTGCGGGTGCGTGACATCACCACTAACATATTTGATGGAGGCTGAGTCTGAATCTTCATAATCCAGTTGGGCTGAGCTCTCATCTTCCCCGTCCTCTAGACTCTCAGGTTCACTCTCCTCGGAAGGCAGGCAGAAGGACTGGTAATTATTGGACTCCCACCAGGCCATCCTTCAACAGGCCAGGGAGAAAAGGAATTTAATCAGGCAAATCACCATTTCCCATGGAGCACATTTTGTATTGCTATTCACAAACACTGAGTGCCAAGTGGTAATGCAATTAGAAACTCACCCCAACTGAATTTTTGCCATCTGTAAATAAACAAGAAGGCTTACCAATTAGCTTGACTGCTTCCTGTCTATACTGCAATAATGAGCAGCCACCAGATGTCCCTGTTCTTAAGAACATGACTAAAAGGGACTGTGAGTAAACTACTTTTTGTTAGCTACAATAAAACCTTAAATTTTCTTGCCTCAACTGAATGTATCCTCTCTGCCTAGGCACTCAGGACTTTTCACCTCAGTAAACTCTTTAGGTTAAAGTTTAATCATTATAAAAATACTAGGAACCCGGTGCACAAAAATTTGTGCACTCAGTGGGGTCCCTCAACCCAACCTGTGCCCTCTTGCAGTCTGGGACCCCTCGGGGGATGTCCACCTGCTGGCGTGCCTGGCCAGCCTGGGTGAGGGGCTGAGGGCCATTTTCAGGCTGCCCACTGTCCTTTCAGGGTTCAGGTCCCTACTGGGGTGCCTGGCCAGCCTGGATGAGGGGCTGAGAGCCATTTTCAGGCTGCCCACAGCTCCCATTGACCCAACGTCCCAGCGAGGCTGGCTGGAATCAGGTTTCTGGGGTTTATTTATCTTCTATAATTGAAACTTTGTTGCCTTGAGCAGAGGCCTAGGCAGGCAACAAAGCCTCCTGTTTGCTTCAGCTCCGTGGCTTCTATAACTGAAACTTTGTTGCCTTGAGCTGAGGCCATAGCCGGCCTAGGCAGGCAGTTTGCTCCATCACTGGTGCAACGGACACTTCCTGCTTGTTCCAGCTCTGTGGCTGCCGGCCGCCATCTTGGCTGGGTTAATTTGCATACAGCCGATCTGACTGGCTGGTGGGTATGGCTTGGGTGTCTTGGAGTGATGGTCAATTTACATATTACTCTTTTATTAGATTAGATCATTATCAGTAAGAGCTACCAGCTTTATAAAAGTTTTCTGCAATTATTTTTTCTGCAATTTTAAATTGATATTCTAGCCCTAGCAGGTAGCTCAGTTGATTAGAGCATCATCCCAATACATCAAAGTTGTGGGTTCAATCCCTAGTCAGGGCACATACAAGAATCAAGCAGTAAATGCATAAGTAGAACAACAAACGATGTCTCTTTCTCTCCTCTCTCTGAAATCAATCAATACTTTTTTTTTAAAGTGATGTTCAACTGTGGACTCACTATACAATAGTGATTCTTTTACCAATTGTGATCCTCAGCTTTATTAACAATGCAGTGAAATAATGCCCACATACTTTTTCTTATGTTCCACCTCCTCCTTTCTCCTCTTCTTCTCTTCTATTAGTTTCTTTCTCTTGGCTGCTGCTTCTTGTCTTTTCTTTCTTCTCTCCTCCAGCTCTTCAGGACTTAGAATCCGCTTCCTCTTGGCAGACCCCTCCACAAGGCCGGGCATAAGAACCTGTAGGAAGAACAAGATCTATAACCAAGATGTTTGGGGGCTGCCTGTTCCTTCATGAGTTTCATTCCTCCCTGGAACACACTCTGTGTGGCAGCAACATGCTTAACATTTCACAAAACACTTCATCTCCATGCCACTTCCATCCCACATCTCACAGACATGGCAACCAGAACACTGCTCTAAACTCAGCCAAAGGACTGCATGGTTGGTAAAGCTATACATCACTTTGATTAATTTCCTTAATAATAAGGCACTTCAGAAAAATCACTTTTTAAACATGGAAAGCATTCCTTGCAGGATGCCATTTTATGTTTAACCATTTTTTAATGAAAATCTTCATACAATGTATTATATTTCTTTCGTAAACAGAGTATTTCAACATGATTATCTTAATTATACCTAGCACTGAAAGAGTACATATTAAGTGCCAAATAATATGGACATTAGAGATATAGTGTGACTGCAATCTCTCTTACTGACATGGAGTCATGATCATCAAGAGAAGGGTATGTATACTGTGTAATACAGTGATCCCAGGGTAGCTTAAGTGGACAAGCTGCATTCACCTGCAGTGAGTGGCAAAATAAATTCTCCTTCCTAATGTTTTTTATGCCAACTTTATACATAGTTTTTATAGTACAGTACAGTTAATTATACTTATAGTTCTTGTTTTTAGTGGTTATGTGTATATTTTATTGCTACATTAGAAATAAAAATAAACTATAAGAAGCTGCAAAAACATGTCACTTCGTGAAGATTAGAGAGCAATGGAGACATCCATCCTAGAAGGTTACAAGTGGTTCATCCTACAGGGGGTGCAAGGACTACATACACAAAGGTCATCAATGGTGAGATGAAACACCATCTGCCAGCTGGAATTTATGCAGCAATGGGGAGTTTAAAAATGAATGTAAGAGAACATTGGTTACCTGACTCTTAGCCCGGGGTGAGAGTTTGAGTGAGAAGACATCAGAAGATGCCTAAAATCTCTACAATACAAAAACAAGCCCAAATCCAAGACACTCAGGTATGTTGAAATTTGTTCTTCAGACAAGATGGTGGACATGACTAAATTTACAATATCTGAACACACTCTTTCTGTGCTGGATAGTTTCCTTTGGGGAGAGAATAATTTTTTCTTCAGTATTAGTTTTCTTCAGTTTTGACCTACCAAACTTCACTTCAGACAAGTCTGCCTTACAACTCATCTAGACTAAAAAAAAGACTAAAGGCTTGAAGGCTGGAGAAAGGCAGATGGCAATGGGGAGACCACTCCACACACTGGCCAACGTAATTATACTTACATTTTAACAAATGCTTACAATTTATTTCTTAATAAATCACATCCAGCCCAGCCGGTGTTACTCAGTGGTTGTTAGGTTTCATGAACCAGGATGTCAGGGTTCAATTCCCAGCCAGGGCACTTGCCCGGGTTGCAGGCTCAATCCCCAGTAGGGGCATGCAAGAGGCAGCAGATGGATGATTCTCATCATTGATGTTTCTCTCTCCCTCTCCCTTCCTCTCTCTGAAATCAATAAAAATATATTTTTACTATCAAAAACAATTATACCCAGCATAATTTTTTATTCTCTTAGAATGAAAAATTGGAAGAACTTATTCTTTTATATAACCAGAGGCCTGATGCATGAAATTCGTGCAAGGGGTTTGGCCTCACAGCCACGGGCCTTGGCCCTCGCAGCCCCAGCGTCATCTGGAAGGTTGTTCTGCTGTTGGTCTAATTAGCATATTACGCTTTTATTATTATAGATAGTTCTTACACTGCCTTTATTTCGGAGTAACGGGCCTTCTTGACTAGTTTTCTCCAAAAGGAATTTCTGAAGATTCACCAGTTGCTCAAATGATTTTCTGTCTTCTTTGCTGGGCTCCTTAGAATAGTCTTTACCTTCAAATAAGTACATATGATTTTCTAAGAATATAAAACATAAAAAGAGAAATGTTAGATAGTTATAGAAAATTCATTAGTTCTATTTAAAGCAATAACCAGGGTGAACAAAAGAACAGCCTGTATTCTAAATAGGCCAAGACTAGCTTGTGATGAAGGTATTGCATTTCTGATCCCACTGACACTAATAGATTTGGGACCCAAATGGAGATCTCACACATTTATTTTTCAAAGGAAAGAGCATGGCTAAAGCCCTTTTGGCCATCTCTACATGGTCCATGAGTACCTCCATCCTGTTGAGTTTTGAATCACTCATCACTCATTCATGCCACACTATTCCTCAGCATAAACCTCCTGCCATTAGTAACTAAGAACATATTCTGAACACATTTTTAATACTCAACTCTTTCCCCCCTTCTCTGTAATATTAAAAAAAAGTGGCAAACTGATGAGAAAAATGAGGAATCATAAACATAATCCCTTAGATTTATAGTTTTTCCAGATCTCAAAAAGCATTTTCATGAGCCTCAACCACAATCATGGTATAACTAACCCCTTCGCTTAAGAAAGGGAAAACGGAGACAGACTAAGATAGGGATTAAGGGACTCCACACTGTTTACTGCTAATAAATAAAGAGGCAGAATTTTCTGACTTGAAGGCCAGTGTACTCTTTTCAGTATATTACTATGTCTATAGGAGAAGAGATAACAGGCCAATTACAATAACAGCAATAGTGTAATCTTGAATTAGCATGTTATGCTATCAGAGCACTTTCACATCATTATCACATTAGATTTCTGCAACTGTTTAAAAGAGAGAAGCAGACATTAACAGCACCATTTTACAGATGGGAGCACAAAGGCTCAAAGAGGTTGGGTGACCTCCCAAGATCATGAATCACTGATAAAGGAAACTCATGACAAGACTAGCAACCACAGAGAGGTAAAATGATGATTCTAAACTGAAGTGTATTTAAAAGTATATGTTACCAAAGGATATATTTTCACAGCATTATGAAATCAGCCATAAGTATGTTTTCTCTAGAGAGTATGAAAGCAAAATATTTTTATTCTCAGGAGATCAACTGTTTCACACGTATACTCAAATACAACCAGCTGTAATTCTAATTGGCACTTGCTAATTAAACCAATAGTGGGCTTTCAATGAGGTGTTCTATCAACAAGTGGAAAGAAATAAAGAGCTGAAAAAATAATAAAGAGCTGAGAAGCGTCAAACATGATCAACATATGCAGCTTCATAGTGCATGCAATTCTCAACTTACAAATATGCTGGGCTGCCTGAAAAAGTAATTGTTTTTTTGGCAGTTGGACAACTTAGAAGGGGCAGACAAGCCTTGGAAGCATTACGGCTAAAGGCAAGAAGAAAGCAAGTGATAAACACTCAGGATCATACAGAGACAAGAGAACACAAGACCAGAAGTCACATCAACCCTATTCCCCACCAAAGAGGAGGAGGCACCATCCAGCAAAGGCACTGAACCTGATCTCTGTATCCATGGGATAAGGTTTTCTTGAATTAAGAAGCCTAGTAAGACCCTCAAACCTCTCACTCAAGTCCACACTGAATCCTAGTTGCCACTGGTACAGAAAAAGGAAAGTCCTTTCTAAACAATGATAAGACATCAGAGAACACCCTTACAAAGCTACTATCTGAAAAGAAAAAACAACAACTTCAAATCATAAATTCAAATATTCAGAATAGAAATAGGCAAATGTTAACCAAAGTCAGAAAAATTAAGAGACTGTCCAAATCATCTCATGATTTACATGTATTGCTTCATTAAAAAGTTAAAATTAAGGGTGCCTGCACCTTGTGGGGTATTGTGAAAAGTAAATGGAAAATTAGGTGTATAAAGCACATGACAGAGAGCACACTTTTGATTGAGCACAGAACACTCAGTGTTAACTGTAACTTAAAAACAAACTCTCAAAAAACCCCTCATACTATTCAGAAAAGGAATCACTATATGGAAAGCACCATACAAAGGACAGTCAGATTTTCTAATAAAGAAGATGCTTGCAACCAAGGGAGAAAAAGTACAAACTAAGATCCTTGAGATTGATACTACATAAGCATCAATATCATTACTTTGATTCAAAGTTCAGCTATAAGGGAATAGCCAGATAATGTCCAGTCAGTCTAAAAGGAGTTCCTGGACCAAGTAAGCCTTAAAACAGTGTGCCATGATGAGAATGAGGCTGGGTAGGAGAAAGATGTCCCAGGAGCAGTACTGAGGACTTTCCATGGGGATCATCTCATGTCCTAGCTTCGGGGGGCTGTGCCCTTTGTGCTGATCTCACCCCCTACTTACTTCCTTCCTCTTCCTCTCTGCTTCCTTCTTCTGCAGTAGGCAAGGCATCAGAGATCCACTGGCCATCTTTTGTTTCTCCCAGGATAGACTCCAGGTCTATTTCATCCACGGTGCTCCCCTCAGAGGACAGCAGTTTATCCAAACCGAATTTGAGTATCTCACCCAACTTGAATGGAGAAAACAAAGTCCAGTCAGTTCTCATGAAAACGAACACCAGGATATCAGGGATTTGCTAGGTGACACCAGATATATTCCTTCCCTGATGGTGGGCCTTTTCTTCCCTCCCCATGATACGAAACCAACAGAGCCATTTAATAATTGGAGGATGGCTAAACAGAAAATATGGTAAGTGATGGCCAGAGAAGCTGATTTTGACAATTCTCATAACAAAACAAGTCATGAGCCTCAATTATTTTTTGAAGAATAACTGTAACGTCCTGCATTACCATTGCCCTCCTGACCGAGTCTCTTTCACAGGCATTCGCAACAGCCACAGAGAAGTCAGAGACCCTGTTGGAGCTCAGAGGCTAAGATACCTGCTCAGAGCCATAGAGTCAACAAGTGACAAAGCTTGGATTTGAATCCAGGTCAGATGGGTCCAAAGCACATCGTTATTCTTTATTCTGCTGCCTTTCTGTATCATATTCATTTCTAGCTCCTACAGCAGCCTGCATGCAATAGGTGCCAGAGGAGGAAGAGTTTGGCCAGAGACTAAATGTATAGTTGAGGAGAGTGGGTGATTAATACTAGTCTTTTTAAAAATATTTTTGTTGATTTATAGGGAGAGAGCAATAAAGAGGGAATGAGAAACATCAATAGGCTGCCTCCTGCATGTCCCTACTGGGGATTGAGCCCACAAATCCAACACGTATCCTGACCAGAAATTGAACCATCAACTTTCTGGTCCATGGGACAGTGCCCCACTCACTGAGCCATACCAGCCAGGGCAATGCCAGTTCTTTTCACTTACATTCTCATCCACAGAGAGCACTGACCACAAACCCTGCATATTCTCAAGTGAAGAACCACCCACTGTACCTGGAGGTCAGCATCAATTGCAGGCTTCTGGGCTCCCAGAGTGAAGTGACCTCCCTCCATGACTGCGCTGGTGAGCTGCAGCTTGGAGGCAGCTTTCCTACAAACTATTTCTTCCACAGTGTCTCTGCCAATCAGCCGAATAACCTTAACAGACCTGTAGAGAAGTCAAAGGAGAGGAGCGTGCTATTGGAGTCTGCAAAGACGGATGCAGGCATACAAGGTTGATGCACCTAAAAGGGAATAAACTCAAAATGCCATGTTTGAGGCACGCTAAAGGGAGATTGTTATCCATGGACAGAGCCACTGTTAAGAGAGATCTGACCTCACATAGGTTCCACTAAACCTTTCCAAAAGAGTTAAGGAAGGGACGATGATGTGGTCAGAATTGGGATTCCTTATCTGTGGCAGAAGAAAATCTCTGGTAAACCTAAATTATTTTCAGGTCAAAGGGTAAGACCCATCTTTTCAGCTTAGTTCTGTAACACCACACGTTTTTTAACAGAGTTACACCGTAACTCAGGAAGGATGAGTTAAATAACTTCTGAACGTTCCTTCTAGCCCATTCACAATTTTAATAAAGCAAGTCTTTTAATAAAGCAAGTCTTTTTAATAAAGCAAGTCTTGAGTGGGAATGTGCCCTGCCAAGTCAGCAACAAACCCGGGCTAACACCTAGCGGTCTCTCAGCCTCCAGTCTGGCACTATCACGGGATTACCACCTTTCTCCCCAAACCAGAACTGCTGAGTAGCCGAGAAGCGGAAACATGCTGCTGCTTAAACCTCTTACTTGTTCTGGCCTATTCGGTGCGCCCTGGAGGCTGCTTGCAAGTCATTCTGAGGATTGAAGTCACTGTCAACAAAAATAACAGTATCGGCTGCCGTTAAGTTCATGCCAACTCCACCTGGAAACAATGCACAGAGGAGAATGATCAACAATGCTCGGACTAGAGACTGGAAGAGAAAGACACAGGCTACAGAGGTCAGATGGATAACCTGAATTGTCAAAATATCAGCTTCTTCCTTCAAACTCACCCCAATCTCTAACCCCAGAAACTTGCAGTGGTTAAAACTGCTCCCTGAGCTCCTATCGCCTGACTTGGGAAAATTTAACTCCTGAAAGTAACAGAATGAGGGGAGTAGGAGAAAGCAGCAGAACTGAAAACTTAAGCAGTGGACAGATTCCAATTTCATGTCACAAAGTCATGGCTGGGGAGGAGAGCTACCTCTACTAAGTGAGGAATAAAACTTTCCACAAAAGTATTGAAATCTGGGGCAATCCCAGGTCAATGGTTAAAGCAGATTAGGATTACTCGCTAAGGACCCCAGGTTTCAGCCTTACTTCTCTGATGAGATGACAGCTAAGAAAGGCTGGCAACAATAGAAAACCATGCCAGAAGTCCAGTACCTTGCTAAACTTATGGCAATGACCAAAAAGTCCCATTTTTTATACTCCTCACTACTGACCTCAACTTTCAGAAGAATAAGGAAAAACATGCTAAGTGCTGAGATGTAAAAGTCCTGTTTGCCTTTGTCAATGCCAATGTGACTTACCTGCCCTGGTACTTAGAAGAAATACAAAAATGGGCTGTTGTCCAAAGTTCTTAATGGCCAGATATCTCTCCTCTCCTCTCACGGAACCATCCACACGCTCGTAACTGTAGCCTTCACATACAAGAAAAAAACAAAAACTAATCCTTTTCAGATACTCTATGAGGAATAAAACACTGTCAGCTCAAAACCAAACGCTAATTTTGTCCCTTTCCTATATAAGCATGCCCCAATTTTAAGCAAATCCCACAGGCAAAACTTAAAATTTAGGGGTCATTTTACTGTCTTACCAAAGAACTTTCCATAATGTACTCCTCTAGTTGTTTTACATACATGCAGCTGGTAAGATACACTTGGCACTCTTGGACTTAATGTTCAATCCCGACTCTCCCGAGCAACCCTAAAGCACACTGCGGACAATGCTGTGTGGCGGTCCCCAGTTTGGCTAAGACATAACTCTCACTTATGCAAGCAGTAAGACAAGCGCTTGGGAGCTGGTGAGTGAGCCTGCCAGACGGCGTCAGGCTTCACCGCAGACCCATGTTGGAGAGGGGAATTCTGTGCCCAAGCCATGTTTATAAATCTAGGGATTCCTCAATGTGCCAATGGCATTTCCTGCAAGTGTCCACTGGACCAGTTTACAGTACCTGGGGGGCATCAAGTGGCTCTGAGAGACTGTCTATGAGTTCTTTTCCTTTTTTCTTAAATAATTTTTTAACTTTCAATTATAGTTGACATACAATATTATATTAGTTTAAGGTGTACACCCAGTGATCTTATATTCAATGACACCATACATAGTTGTTAGAATATTATTGACTACATTCCCCATGCTGTACTTTACATCTCCATTACTACTGTGTAACAACCAATTTGTACTTCTTTTTTTTTTTTTCAATTTGTACTTCTTAATCCCTTCACCTTTTTCACCCATCTCCCCATCCCCCTTCCCATCTTGCAGCTGTCAGAACTGTCTCTGTGTCTACGAGTCTGTTTCTGTTCTGCTTATTCGTTTGTTTTTTAGATTCAACTACTGACAGATAAGTATTTATTACCATTTTATTGTTCATATTTTTTATCCCTTTCTCCTCCTCCTCCTCCTCTTTCTCCATCTCCTACTCCTCCTCTTTCTTCTACAAAACCCTTTAATATTATAATGGTTTGGTGGTGATGAACTCCTTTAGCTTTTTCTTGTCTGGGAAGTTCTTTTCATGTCTTTTGATTCTAAATAACCACTTTGCTGGGGAAAGTAATCTTGGTTTTAGGTCCTTGCTTTTCATCACTTTGAATATTTCTTGCTACTCCCTTCTGGCCTGCAAAATTTTTGTTGAGAAATCAGTTGACAGTCTTTTTTTTTTTTTTAAATATATATTTTATTGATTTTTTACAGAGAGGAAGGGAGAGGGATAGAGAGTTAGAAACATCTATCAGCTGCCTCCTGCACACTCTCCACTGAGGATGCGCCCGCAACCAAGGTACATGCCCTTGACAGGAATTGAACCTGGGACCCTTGAGTCCACAGGCCAAAGCTCTATCCACTGAGCCAAACCAGTTAGGGCCAGTTGACAGTCTTACAGGTAACTAGCTATAGGAGATGCCTTATAGGTAACTACTTTTCTCTTGCTACTTTTAAGATTCTTTGTCTTGGCCCTAGCTAGTTTGGCTCAGTGGATAGAGTATTGACCTGCGGACTGAAGAGTCCCAAGTTCGATTCTGGCCAAAGGCACATGCTCAGGTTGCGGGCTCGATCCCTAGTGGAGGGCGTGCAGGAGGCAGCCAATCAATGATTCTCTCTTATCACTGATGTTTCTATCTCTCTCTCCCTCTTCCTTTCTCTCTGAAATAAAGAAATATATTTTTTTAAAAAAAGATTCTTTGTCTTGCCTGTCTCGTGTTGCTCAGTGATTGAGCGTTGACCTATGAACCAGGAAGTCACGGTTTGATTCCAAGTAGGGGCACATGATTCCAAGTAGGAGGCAGCTAATCAATGATTCTCTTTCATCATTGATATTTCTCTCTCCTCCTCCTCCTTTCTGAAATCAATAAGAATATATTTTTTTAAAATTCCATTTACCTCTTTGCTGCTTGATATGTGGGTTCTCTATAATTTCAGTATTCATCTCTTCTACTGACCTTGAACAGGTATTCAACTGTTGAGTTGAATGTTGCAGGACACTGATAGCTCCTTTCACTAAAACTATCATACACTGCAAAAATTCTCAACATTTCTGCAATACACATTTTCTCCAGGACCCATATTTTTTAAATCACATCACTGATGGGAATATGTGTTTATTTCTGCCCACGTTTGCACCCTGCTGTCAATCCTTACATCATACACTTTTCTCCTTACTTTTAATCTGCCTTTAGCTTTGGGTAATGTTCTTCTATGCTTTCCTCTATAACATCCCCACACCCTAAATTACTCTTTATGAATCTATCTGGACTGTTAAGTCTGAAAAAAGCTGGAGAAATGTAGTGGCCATGGGATATCACCTCTATAATCCATGTAGTCTTGGAGAATATCCAACATCTGGGTCATTTGGGAAAAAAGTAAAACTCGATGGCCCCTGGCAAGAAAAAGAAAAGTTTCAAGTGAAATTTACCAAAGAATGCAAGTTTATAAATAAATGAAATGCTGAAGCAGAAGTATAAATGTCATAATCATTTTAGAGATTTCCTCTGAAATGCTAAATGCCTTATGTAAGGACATAGGTCCAAATGTAGCCATATCCTTCACAGTAGTTCTCAAAGCAGAGAGGGAATATCCCCAGGAGCATGTGTCAATGCACCAGGGCAGCGGTTCTCAACCTGTGGGTCGCGATCCCTTTGGTGGTTGAACGACCCTTTCCCAGGGGTCGCCTAAGACCATCCTGCATATCAGATATTTACATCACGATTCATAACAGTAGCAACATTACAGTGATGAAGTAGCAACGAAAATAATTTTATGGTTGGGTCACAACATGAGGAACTGTATTTAAAGGGCCAGAAGGTTGAGAACCACTGCATGAGCGAGTGTATGAAGTCCTAGGATAACCAAGGTGCCTCTCTAAGATCAATTCACCAAGTGGGAAGAAAATTTTAGTTTAACAGCAAATAAAGACATTAGAAGAGTAAAATGCAAAATGCAAATGCACCAAAAAACCTGAAAACACTGAAGTTTGTGGTCAGCCATCTACATCTACTTGACAGTGTAAAGTCACTATCCTCTCTTCTACAGCTATGCTGGTTGAGTCTATGAAGCATTAGAGAAGCAAAGGGCAGATGATATCTCATAAGACACATGAGAAAACTTTTGTATAGAAAGAGGAGTGAAGAGAGGAGGAGGCAAGTGGGTTAAGCCAAGAATAAAGTCAAGACTAGAGCCCCAAGATATCAGCTATTTTAAGCTGTCATACACAGAGAAGCATGGCACTGTCAAAACAATACTTGCATTTAATCTGAGCTTGCAATGGGTACAACAGGAAGAATTATAAAGAATTCCTTCAAGACTCTAGCCCCAAATAGGAAAAGGCATTAAACTTGAAGCTGAAGACCTCAATTCTAATCCCGTCTCTACCAACTGTTGACTGGCTGACCTTAGACAAGTCACACAACCACTCTGGGGCAGTTTCAACACCTATGAAATAAAATGGTCAGAGAGAAGGTATTTATGGATCCTCTCCAACTCTAACACACTTACAGTATATAAATCAGAGCCAACAGAATATAATAAGACATGCCATTATTTGACTAGCACATTCCTAATGGTGGGTGCTTTTGCCAAATCTGAGGTTTTAGGTTGGTTGAGGCCCACTTGGGTAAATAGTTCCAAGAACTTTTAAATTCTTTGGAAGCTAGGACTTCTCTAGACTACTCTGTCCCTCTGGAGACTAGGAGGATCAGGTATCTGCTGAACACCAGGCCATTGAACACTTAGCTGAACTTTTCAAGGCTCCAAAAATGACCTGGTATCCCAAGGCTCAATTCATGTCTCTGAGATAGAATCTCACAAGTTTTTCCTGAGTTAAAACCAAAACATCAAAGGCCCCACTGGCTTGGCTCAGTGGTTGAGTGTCAACCTATAAACCAGGGAGTCATAACTCAATTCCCAGTCAGGGCATGTGCCCGAGTTGCAAGCTCAAACCCCAGTGTGGGGTGTGCAGGAAACAGCCGATCAATGATTCGCTCTCATCATTGATATTTCTATCTCTCTCTCCCTCTACCTTTTTCTCTGAAATCAATTTAAAAAAACACAAAAACATTAAAAAATAATAAAATAAAACATCACAGGGTTAACAAAACATTCATTAAGTCTTACTATGTGCCAACTCAATACAAGGTACAACAGGCAATTAAAAAGAAATGCTTGATGTTATCTCTGTCCCTGTGAAACTAAACAACATAGCTTGAGTGATTTGGTTAATACACACCAATTAAGGCAGTGCATGGCCAAGTACTAGATTAGGACTCTAAATGCTGAAGTAATTCAAGAAATGAAAGGATGATTATGGAGCTAACGAGGCAGATGGGAAGGAATGGAGGTAGGAGGTGTAGTTGCATAGGTAGAACCTGAATCAGCGTCTTAAAAACTGCAAAACGGGAATTAATCTCAAGAAATCATTAAGTTCCTGATTATACTGGTTTTAACAGTCACCAGCTCAGAGCACAAAATCTGAGCCAAATGATGAGGAAAATAGAACATTTTCTGGGGGGAAACCGGCAGCCTGACTCTGTACCTAGTTAATCAGTACATTCCTGTTAGCCTATAGTCTAGTCACTGCCCCTTCCTTAATTATCTGGTCTTGAAAGACCTATTTACCTGAATACTCACATCTTACAGAGGCCATAAACCATGAACAATACACAGCCCCTGGAGGGGGTTATCAGGGCTGGCGTCAGGCCAGGCCTTTAGGTGAGGTCTCAGGTCCCCAATCCCAACACACACGGGGCTTTTTGCAAGGGGCTTTTTGCAAAGACCGTGAAAGATCTGGACATCTGATCCATAAATGGGGGACAAAGAAACCAAAGGGTATAAAGAGAAAGCTTCCTCCATATTGGCTTACTCAGGATTTGGAGAACTGACCCCGAGTCACTGTACTAGTACATGTGAAACATCTGAAAATAAATGTTTTTTTCCTGTATCTCCGGGTACTCCTGTGTATTTTTCAGTCGCCTGGTCAATTCTGTAACACAACCACCTACCTAGAGTATAGGTATGCCAACAGCTTATCCAGCAGGTGAAGTTTCCCACTGGCCTCAATCAGGTGGTCTCCAATTTCAAAAGGCTCTGGTTCCACACCTGGACAGGAGAGAACTCACTCTCAATAGTGTCCCCCCAGTCAGGCCAGACTCTGTGAACGGGGAAACCCATGGCCAGGCTACAGCAAGAGGCTCAGCTCCTGCCAGCTGATAATGGGCCCACATCTCGTCTCCCCTTGAGGCAATTGACAACTGTTTGTTTGCACGATGATCTCAGTGCTGCTTAACATCCATCGCAGAGCCTGGCACAGCCAATATGATTACTAAATGTTTATCCAAGGAACAAACTGACTCTAGGATACGAAGGCACAGAAACGCTAAAGGCCAAAGAGAGCCACAATTAATATCTTGAGGCTTTAACTCTAGAAAACAAATGAAGAGATAGGCTTAGTTGTACACTCTAGTGAGTCTCCAGTTGGGGACGGCAGTCAAGTTAACCTGGAGGGCTGCTTTCAAAATGTACATGTTCCCAACACCCACGGCCTTGGAAAAAAAAGTTCTGGTATGCACCTAGTTAAGATGCTGGGACGTTTTTAAACAATTCATAGTGCTACTTGGCAAAGACTCCCTTAAAATTACTGCAGCAAACCTTCTGCATTGTTCCTATCCTTATGAGAGGCCCCACAGACACAGAAGTCCTGGGAACTGTCCCCAAGACTACCCATTAGATGAATTAAAAAACCACAACAGTTTGAATGGAAATGAAAACATTACATATCAGAATGCACAGAATGCAGCTAACACAGCACTTAGAGGGAACTGATAAACATCCATAAAATGAAGAGGGACACAGCAAAGGAGGCTAAGAAGGCATAGACATAACATAGGTGAGAAGATAAAGTGCTGCCCCAAAACCCATGTGAAGAACACGAAAGATGTGATCCACTGTGTCAACGGTTTTGAGAGATTAATTAAAATGTGAACTGACAATCACTGGTTGGGCAACATGGAGATCACTGGTAAACTAGGATAACAGTGGTGAAAGGCTGAGTGTGTTCAAGACAAAGGGATATCTTATCATATAAAAACTAGAGGCCCGGTGCATGAAATTCGTGCACGAGGTGAAAGTGGGGGATGGGGGTGGTGTCCCTCAGCCCAACCTGCACCCTTTCCAATCTGGGACCGCTTGAGGGATGTCTGACTGCCTGTTTAGTAGGATCAGGCCTAAACGGGCAGTCGGACATCCTTTCACAATCCAGGACTGCTGGCTCCCAACCTCTCGCCTGCCGACTGCCCCAACCACTCCCCTGCCAGACTGATCAACGCCTAACTGCTCCTGTGCCGGCCTGATTGCCCCTAACTGTCCTCCCCCTGCCAGGATGATCCCCCCCAACTGTCCTTCCCTGCAGGCCTGGGTCCCCAACAACTGCCCTCCCTTGCTGGTCATCTTGTGGCAGCCATCTTTGACCACATGGGGGAAGCCATCTTGTGATGGTCAATTTGCATATTAATCTTTTATTAGATAGGATTATCAGATGAATCCAGATGATAAAACATCCCCTAAAACAAATGGCCTTGATTCTTTTGATGCCAATTTCATGAAAGACAAAAAATGCCAAAAACTAAAAAAGTGAGAGATATTTCTAAATTACAGGAGAACAGAGTCATGACAAATGCAAGTAGGATCTATGACTGACTCTTGAATTTTAAAAAAAAGTAGCCATCAGGGATATTATAGGGGACAACTGAAGAAATTTGTATATGACCAATATATTAGATAACATCAACATAAAAATATTAATAAAACGGAGAGAAAATAGACAGTAAATACAAGCAATTCTTTTTAAAAATTCTGCCATCATGTTGGCCACAGAAATGTTAACATAAAGTAAGTGAAAAAACACTGCCTTACCAGCAAACAAATATGGGTGATCCACACACTTTCGAAGCTGGGATAAGACATTCTGAAGTTTAACTTTCTTTGCCGTCTCATTTTCAAATGCATCTGGAATTTTAAAAAAGAGAGAAATAGAGATGAATTACTGAACAACAAAAAAGAAATCCTCTTTTTCCATAAATAATCTTACTCGTTTTAATAATATATCTTTCAAACCTATATTAACCTCCCAAATTTCATTGAATCGCATTGAGAACTAATAGCACGTCCATAGGAAGTCTCCTTAAGCATCATTTTGCTTTAAGAAGGACACTATGAATTGATCTCAGGAGCACTTTGTTATTCTTTTGTAAATTCTAAATTTCCTTCTTTAACTGCTGCTCTGGAGCTAAGGGACAAAACAAATACAAACCGAGAGATTGTTCCACTCCTTTCTCTCCCGTTCACTCCCAATTTCTCCCAGTGAATTTGAACATTTCAATAAAAACGTTTTGAAATGTAAATATCTAAGAGCGTGGGAAAATTAAAAGCATGACTGGAACATCTACAAGTGTTTGCAATAAGGAAAACTGAGTGTGGGAGAAGTGGGGGAGGGAATTTCACAACTGCAACAGCCAATCAAGTCTGAGTTATACTGAAGATACTCAGCCAATTTCACTGTAGCTGACCTGAATACATTCAGAATATAAAATCCCATAATCTTGCTGTACAAAGTGAGTGTGATTATAAAATATTTCCCTGCATGAAGAACATATCCTCCTTTAGTTTCCAAACAGGCAAGTGCCCACTGATTACCGAGGTCTTTCATCAAAATGGCCTTGTAGTATTTTTTCTGCAGTGCTGACATGCCATGGTATATCACTACTTCTGTCTTCTTGGGAAGATCCGTAGCTACCTCAGATTTCACTCGCCTCAGCAGAAATGGCTGCAACAGTTTGTGTAGTTCACTTGCTGTATAAGAAAAAGAACACACAAGAAGTGTGGGATAAAAGTAAGACCAATTCCTAGAGAACATACAGCAGTTTATTTTTCTCATTTTCATGCCAATTCTGCATTCTAAGCCAATTATGGTAATTTTCAGTGTTTCTTCCTTCATTGGGTTCTTTCCAATTCCTTCTGAAATCATTACTAGCTATTAACTCAAGAACTAGGAATACCCAAAGAACTGGATTCTTACTGCTAATCTCATTGATCAGCCTAACATCTGAGAAATGCACAGGCCAAGTAAGTGACATCTCCCCATTTTTAGAATGCAGTGAGACTCAGAAAAATTAAGCATCTTATCCAAAGTCACACAGCTAGATGCTACGGTTGCCAGCATTCAAACTTAGTTCTTCTGACGTCAACTCCCTTGTTCCTCCCCTAAGTGTGATAAACTTCAAAATTAGCCAAAATTGGCATTACACTGCATGTACAGTTGCCACATACAGGAAATGAAATATAAGACTTCAGTTAAATTTGAATTTCAGATGATTTTTAATGCAAGTATGGCCCATGTATTATTTGACTAGGAGTCATATATTTTATCTCGCAAGCCTAAACATGAGCAATCAACATCCGAGCAGGTTCCCCAAGGAATCCTCAGCCTGAGGTGTGGGGATTTTTGCATGAGAAGCCTTTCCAAGTCATACTCACCGAGTACTTTTATACCCACTAGTAGAACGCCTACCATTTGTTTTGCATAATCAGCCTGGGATAATATGACAGGAATATGCAGTAATTGTACGAGGCAGAGGAGCACAGATGTGAGGAAGAAGCCCACAACAGGCAACTGCATGAATGAGGAAGGCTTTCCTCGTTCACTTCCACCACACACCCATCCCAGACTTTTGGTGTCGGTGCGATGTTGAGAAGAGCCAGTGTGGTGGAATGCTGAACAGTAGTTGAGGGCTATCGCACCCACATACTTTTCTGCCTCAGGAAGTAGCACAGAAAGTTAACAAGTCCTTAAAGAAGTTATATGTCAAAGTGTCTGCTGATTTTCAGACATTCTGAAGTTTAACTTTCAGAATTCTGAAGTTTAACTTTCAAAAATCAGCAGTCACTTTCTGTTTCTTCCAAAATTCACCCAAAGAAGGCCTATTGTACAATCATATAACAAGCAAGAGAGTCTTGAATAGCAGACAACTGGAAACGACATGAGAAATCTACCAACATCTCATTTTTGTGTGGCTCTTTGTCTTCCTAGAAGGCATCCTCTGGTTATTCATTCTTCCTTTTCTATCTATAACCTATTTGCACTAGGTCAGTTTCTGGGTCCAGACCTCTTGGGAACAATTTGTCAGAAGGGCACTTGCCTGATTCAGACTCTTTCTCAATATTCTGGTAACGCTGAACAAAATCCTCCACCTGCTCCTTGGAAAAGAGATCAGGCTCCACAAAACTGAGGAGGGAGTAGAGTTCTTGGAGGCTGTTCTGGATGGGAGTACCGGTCAGCAGGAGATTGAAGACTACTGAGAACTCAAATACATAAAGAAATAAAGTAAAAAATCTATGACATTGAAAAGCAAGGCAGAGTTCGCTATCACAACCTTTACCCGTATAAACAGAGATATGATTTAATGGAATGGGGACATGAAATCAAAAGGCTCAGGTTCAAGTTGCACACTATCTGTTTGATGTAAGAAATAACACCTCTTCAGTTTCAATTATTAAAAGGGGATAGTAATTGTGGTGGAGATACCACTGTAAGAATATAAATAAAATCACTTTGTGAACTCTGAAGTACTACATGAGTATTCAATATGGTCATTATTATTCTATGTATGTGGGGATTCAAGCTCTATTGTCACCTATGTGGGGGAGGCCACTGAGGCATCAGAGGTACATAGCACATATTCATGCAGTTTGAGAAGCCCAAAGTTATAGCAGCAGGCCCTGCTGCCATAAGCACAAACAAAATCTGTACTAAAAGAATGTCCTTTTATAAAACTTCACAGTGCATTACATGTAACACATCAAGACTTTCGGACATTTCTGGAAACAGGGTCATACACAGCCCAAAATGCAAAGAAAGTCTTTCCATTTTGAGCAAAGATGATAACACCAAGAATAAGTGACTAATGAAGTAAAAGGTTAGGAAAAACAGCAATAATAGACCTGATGGTCAAGCAAAAACAACCTCAGACTTCACATTACTAAGAATGTACACCATTTGAATTAAATAGTACAGAAAAATGGGATAGCCATATCCTATGTATGTGAATTGTTTTAATTTTTTAAAATAGGTTATTATGCAAATATGTTTGGATATATATCTCAAAGGATATGGTAGTAATAAATATCAAATGTTAATAAATACAGAGGAGTAGAATATTTGGAGGTTTTTAGTTTCATCTTGTCTTCAGAGATTTTGATTTGGGAGAAAGTCATATGAAGATACTATTTTGTCATAAGAGAAGATAATAGATGAATTAACACAATCAATTAAAACTGACTTGAATATGTTTTGCTTTTTTTAGCAATCTTTTTTTCCCCTGAAAACAGCACCCTAGAAATGGAGGAGTTACAATAGTGCCCTCTTATGGACATTCTAAGAACAGCACCCTAGTAAGGAATTCTG
This sequence comes from Murina feae, assembly GCA_004026665.1. Classification (NCBI taxonomy): domain Eukaryota; kingdom Metazoa; phylum Chordata; class Mammalia; order Chiroptera; family Vespertilionidae; genus Murina; species Murina feae. Next base: position 19,465 of record PVJC01017885.1, read on the forward strand.
CCAGTCTGAGAAGAAATCCCTATTCATAGACCTAGAAGGCTCTCGTCCGGCAGGGAAAAATTGCAATAGTGCCGTCTTGTGGACATTCTTGGAACAGCACCCTAGTAATGAACAATCTGAAAACACACTATTTTTATTAATGTCTTAAAATATATTTTTATTGATTTCAGAGAGGAAGGAAGAGGGAGAGAGGGATAGAAACATCCATGATAAGAGAGAATCATGGATCGGCTGTCTCCTGCACAGCACTGGAGATCGAGCCTGCAATCTGGGCATGTGCCCTTGACTGGACTAGAACCTGGGACCCTTCAGACTGCAGGTCGATGTTCTATCCAGTGAGCCACACCAGCTAGGGCGCAACACTATTTTTAAAAAAATCTTTATTGTCACCAGGCCAAAGTAGCTCAGTAGTTAAGTGTTGACTTATGAACCAGGAGGTGTCAGTTTGAATCATGGTCAGGGCACATGCCTGGGTTGTGGGCTCGGTCCCCAGTAGGGGGTGTGCAGGAGGAGCCAATCAATGATTCTCTTTCAATCACTGATGTTTCTATCTCTCTCCCCCACCACTTCTCTAAAATCAAAAAAAACAAACTTATTGTTAAAAGTACTATGTATGTCCCCTTTTTTCCACCCATTAACTTCCTCCAGCCCATCACCTTTCTCCCACTCCCAACCTTCAGCACTCCAATGTCTGTGTCCATGGGTTATGCATAAATGCATGTAAGTCCTTTGGTTGATCACTTCCCACCCACCCACTCTCCCCAGGCTTCCCTCTGAGATACTGTTTTTTAAAATGTCTAATAGTGTCCACCATTCACGCCTGATCTACTTTTGGGGCAAAGTTTTCATAGTATTTCAAGTATGGGAACTGGCCAAAAATAAGTTTCCAATAACCAGATCAGATTTTTGCAATGTGTGTTCACCAGGCAAAAAGAAGAGATGACCTAAGATATATGAGGTCACAAATCCAAGGCTGTTGGCCGCTACAATCAACTTACACTATCACATAAGTTAACATTTTTATTTAAAGTAATGTCTGTTTTATCATCAAAACTTATAAATGGATAAACAAAAATCCAAAAACAATTTATTTGTGTACATATATATATATATACATATATATTGTTAATCCTCACCCAAGGATTTATTTTTTTTTAAGAGAGTGGAAGGGAAGGGGAGAGACAGAGAGAAACATGGATGTGAGAGAGACACACAGATTGGTTGCCTCCTGCACGCACCCTGACGAGGTCTAGGATTGAGCCTGCAACCTAGGTACATGCCTTCAATCGGAATCAAACCCACAACCCTTCTGTCCCTGGGTCAATGCTCTAACCACTGCTCAAACTGGCTAGGGCTATGCATAATATTTTGTAAACTTTTTTGTGCAAAATATTTTATAAATATTTTCCAGGTTATTAAATATCCTTCTACATAATTTTTCATAGTAAACGTACTTTGTAAATGTAGTATATGAATATAGCATCAATTATATAATCAATTAATGTTTCACATTTAGGTTGTTTCCAACTTTTTATAAACAAGCTGAAAACAATTTTAGGAAGGAGAATAAAGGCAGTAACCTCCCCACTTCTCAGCCCAATCAGTACTAGTAGATGTATTTTTTCAACCAATGCGTTAACTGCGATTTAAACCTCACCTAAAAAGAATGCATGATGACAGAGAACAATTTCCTTCCTTAATCGCTCTGAGGCCAGCCACAGAACTTAGTTTCCCCACTCCAAACCTAGTGTTCTTTTACTAACCTGCTTTTCTTCTCCCCTTGCAAATCAGTAAACTAACTTGGCAGTTTACGAAGCAGTCTCTTATAAGATTAGGCACCGGCATATGTAAACCTCTTGGGGAAGAGAAACAGTGTTACAAGTCCCTAAAAAGAAGGCAAAGGACAATAAAGCAGAAAGGGACTCACCACAGGAGGGCAACCTTGTGACTGAGCTAAGAATGGGTAGTGGCCATATCTGCATGAAAATGCTAAAAACTGTAACTTTTAGCCAATGAATATAGAATCCAGCCTTCTCTTCAAATGACCTCTAAATTTATTAACGGATTACAGAACAGGAACCAAACTTCGGTGATGGTCACAGAAATTAGCACATGTGGCCTCATGAATGAACAAGCCTTTACTTGATTAAGGAGAAGGGCCCTTCATATGTACAAGCTGCTCCACTGGATCCTCAGGAGAGATAGCAAACCTCGGGCTGTAATAACATTTCCCTTCCTTCTACTTTGCCAGAATGATGACAGAGATCAAGAGAAGGAAATGAGATCAAGAGTGTCATACTCAAAAGTAGGATTAAGATAAGAAAGACTGAAGGTATTATTCAGTGGCATGAAATCAGTCTCTTTGTGACTCTATGTGAACTGCTAAATTTTTTTAACAGGTATATGGGGGAGGGGGTACAATATATCAGATATAGTATCTGCTATTGCAGACAGAAGAATTATAATAAAACGTTTTTAAAGAAATTGCCCCTTTAAAGAGAGAGTTAAAACATTTCCAAAAATACAATGTATTTTATTGGTGTAGAAACTTATTCACTGGATAACCAGATTTTGGAAAACACCTCCTTTGTAAAAGTCTAGAGGAAGAAGGAGTTAGGCCATATGAAGTAGCTGCCGTCACCCACAGAATGTTCATTCAGCTCTGCAGGAATGTGACTGAAGAAACGTTTCCACTTGATTGGCTCTATGCAAGCCTAGACGAAGGTGTTTTATAAGGAAGGTATATTAAAAACGAAAACTATCCTGCGAGTTTACCTCCGAAAGTGTCTTATGCAGCAAGGAGCTTTGATTTTTCAACCTGTGAGCTTCATCCACAACAAGAACACTCCAATGGAAGCTGTGAGAGAAAAATCCAAGCTTTCAGTTTTGTGTAACTCAAACACATATCTCACATTCAACAGTTTTACTACACAACTGTGAATATTGTTGGGAAGATGAATATTTAATCCCATTCTATTAGAAACACACTCAAATTGCCTTCTTATCTGACAGCCTACCATGTACATGTGACAATATCCAGATAAGGTACTTAAATAAAAGGAAATTTTTCCCAAAATAGGAAAGAGCCAGAGACAGAAAGCAAAATGAAACATTTAGGACACTGTTTGTGTGCCAGACACTGAGCTTGGCTCTCTATGTGTGTTACTTAATCTACCGGAACATGGTGAGTACAGCAAACCCTCAATTTTGCAGACCTTGATTTAATGGACTTCGGATTTAACGGACAAAGTTCCAGTCCGTATGTCATATGTGAAAATTAACGCCCTGTTAATTTTAAAATGCTTTTAACCAAGAATTGCTTATAATTAAATTAAAGGGGTGGGGCTTGTTACTAATTCACTGTTATTTTTACCAAATTTTAGCGAATAGGCCATGTATAGGGGGAAAAAAACACTGTAGTAATTTCGCCAACATAAATAAATATTACATATTTACAACTATCGTCTACATATTTAAATCCAGGAGTCACCACTCGCAAACCCTGTTCAGGGAATGATTAGCATGTGATCACATGCAGAGTAGTTGTTGGTTCTGCTGTCTCCTGGCATGACTCTGCAGCAGTTTTAATGACGTTCTGACACGTGCTAAGCCACATTTCAACCATGTGCATTTGTTTACTCGTGGTGGCTGGTGAATGCACACATTTACTAGACCTATTCAGTAGAAATTAAAAATTACAGTAATTTTATAGAAACCTTTTCTGTGAACTCAAACTTTTCATACACACTTGATTTTAATTACACAAATGTGTTATAATAGGTCCAATTTTAGGTTATAAAATATTATACAGCATTTTAAATAAAGATGATTATGTTGCAATAAGATAGGTCTATATATGACAACTAAAAAAAAGATATAAATATATCCCTTTTCACGAATGTGTAAACCCCTCAAAAGATAATAAAGTGAAAGTTGTAAGATTTTTTTAACTCTGTTTGTAAACATTCTGTAATTCCATTACATTAATTTATTCTTTAAAAAAACTAAACGTATATACAAGTAAAACAGAATATTGGAAAGACAGCGGGCACGGAAATAAAAATCCCTAAAAAAATTAGAAAAAGATCTTGAGCAGAGATTGGCCTTACAAAAAGGAAGCCCTCTTCCTCTGAGGCTACAGTGAAAAATCCAGAAAATGGTACAGAAACAGACACCTAGTACCATTCACTTTCTGAGGGTGGTACAGGTGGAGAGATTGGGGGTCCAAAGAGAACACAGGAATTGGGATCATTCCCACAAGAGAGGATGAGCATGGGATGCATTTAAGGATTACCAGGAACGAAGTCCAGCTGAAGTGGGACACTGGTCATACATAAGGTATGAAAGTGGCCACAGGATAAAGCTGTGTGCCTGACTGAACTAGCATTCAAAACAGATTAGGTCCTATTCCCTTGTGAAGAACCAGCTATTTCGGTTTGTTCACACAGCAAGCAGACATCCAATAAAAGCTTGTTCAGCGCAACAGGCTACAGGAAGATGGATCTGGGCTCAGTAAAAGGAAGTAGGTAAAGGGAGTCATCAGAGGACACTCTGAACGATGCTCCATGGAAAGCCAGAGGTGGAAGGAATTCTAGCCTCAAAGATTGTATGTCTGTTGCCATCACAAAAAACTTTTCCTGTTTTTCATATTGTTACATGCACAGTCTTAACTCCCCATAATAAACCTCGTTAGGGCAGAGATTACCTTACACTTCCCATGTCTTCTCAGGGTGTGCAATACAGCGATACACAGTGTACCCTTGCCAAACACAGGGTGGGGTGAAAGTAGGTTTACAGTCGTTTGCATAGAAAATAATGTAACAAATTACTAAATAAGAAGGTAAGAATAAACTTTGTTTCGTGTACCCACAACTGTAAACCTCCTTTTATCCACTCCTGTTATCAAAAGAACATACGTGTTTTAGGGATTCATACTATGAGACAACATTATAACATTTACTTCGGTTCTTCAATTCACCTGGAATGGATTCACGACAGACAATCTGCCGTAGAAAGATTGTGTTTCTGCTGAACAATGTGAGACTCCAGTGCATCCAGACCCTCTGAGAAACACACTTCAAAGAAAGCTCCACACACTCGTGCTGGGGCTTGGTGTCTACCTCCTGATTAATGTATATTGTAACTGTTACCTACAACTTACTAGTGGGGAGGTTACCTAATCTCATTTCCTCAGCTATCAAATATATATAATATCCCTTTTAGGGTTTTCATGAGGACTAACTAGGATGATTTATGTAACGTACTGAATAACATTTATGCCTCAATCTTCTCATTGTTTGAGATGTCCCATATATTGCCTTGTATTATGGATCTCTATATATTTTTTATCCCTCTTCTGGAGTTAATGTCCTCTTAGGGTAGCTCTATGGCTTACTTTTCTGGTATTTCTGATAACTCCCAGAACAGTGTCGTTCCAGAGGAGAAATCTTCAACAAATAATAAGTTGGATATTAATAAACAAAAGAGAGGTAAAGCATATCCTCTCCCGAAGAAAAATAAGATCATATGCTCACTTAAATGAAAAGTGAAAAAAAATACTGGATGGAAGTCGTTTTGAAATCTATGACTGAGCCTTTAGTATTTCAAAATAAGATGAAAAAAGAAATTCAACTCTAAAGAACCTGAATGAGAAATAACATTTAAAATATTGATAAGCACTTTGAAAACAAAAGTTTCAGAATATTAAAGATGCAAATCCCCATCTAACCACGTCATAACTACACATGCAATGGGAAACACGAAACCCCATCAAACATATATTATTTCCTTATTCACTTAAGTCTAGTACTTGTTTAATTTATATTGTAACTGTTATCTTGACTCTATACTGCAACCTGTCAGCCTTATTATCAGGTGGTACTAAGAATTAAATCTAAGTTTCCTATACTTCATGAGCACATATAAAGCCTGAAAGCTAATTAATTAGAAGTCTTCTTAACACTCCCTTTCTAAAATGTTAATTTTGTAGGTTCAAATCAGTCACCTCCTATATTATAGGAAAACCTCCAAACAGCAGTCCTGAAGGTGTCTGTGCAAGGTGCAATTTAAAGAATCTAATATCTGCTAACGTCCCACCAGGCACACCTTATTTCACTTAATCCTCACAAGAGCCATCCAAGATAAGAGAGTTAATCATCCCCATTTTACACATGAAGAGTCTGAGGTTCATGGAGATTAAGTAACTAACCTAAGGACATAAAATCTAAGGAGTTAGTTTGTAGGACTCCTGCAATGCTTCCTATCCTATAAAAGCATAGTATGCAAATTATCCCCTCAACTGGAAGTTCTTCTAGGAGTTCGACCAGGGCACGGGGCAGCTGGGGGAAGGGAGGGATGCCCTGGCCAGCAGCCAGCAGCTGCTAGGGACCCTACAGGTGCACGAATTTCATGCACTGGGCCTCTAGTTTATAGATGAGACATACAGGAAAGAAGAAAAGACTTGAGTATCATGATACATTTAACACAATTTCTGAAGAAGTGCAATATACTCACGATCTTAGAAATGCTGCATCTTTCAAAGAAATCTGAAAATTTAAGGAAAACACATTATAAAGGCTGGTACTAGTGTAACTGTGATTAATAAGAGTTAAGTCTTATTCATTCACTAAGTAAAAAGTTATGAGCATAATTTCTAAGTAGCACTATCTTAGACATGCAAAAAGAGGCAGGAAGTCCTGCTTACCGTGACCTGGTCACAGCATGAAGAACAAGGACTTAAAAGAGACAGGAACTAAGTGTCCTCCATTCCCACCCTCAGCCCACAAACCCTTTCCCCTGCCTGACTGTCTGCCTCCTATTCATCAATCAAGAAGCAGCTCAAGTGCCACCTTCCTGGGAAGCTTCCCCTTCACTTCTTTGGTCACACCCCCACTCTGAGAATCTAACCGAAGTAGACTATCCCAGAAAAATGTGTGTCCTCAAAAATCATTAAATATAATTCAAATGGATTTTACAACTTCTAGGGTCCCAAGTTAAGAGTTCTTGCTGTAGAGGAACAAATGGATACCTCATAGGTAGTCAGCAACACATGAAAACACGGCTTCTGTTTTAGGTCGGGCTGTAGGTTGGCTCTCTCCTCTTTGTCACCTGTATATGTTACACAGGAAAGACCCGGAGCAAATCTGAATCCAAGAAAAGAAGTAGATGAACACAAACACAGAGCCATGGGAAAGGGCATGCAAAGCTGGAAAAGTACATTTCATGGAAGGACTGCAGATGTTCAGGCCTCAGGATGCCCTGCAATCAGAAAGGGTCCTGGGACTCTGCAGCCCTAGCAGAGTAACGGAAAGTTCTTGCGTAAATAGGTGGGAGGGTCTGAGGAACATCTGAAAAAAGGGTCTTGTGCTAACTCTAAAAACAAAATATTTTTTCCATACGGGTTATTCCGTATGTCACTATGAAAAAGATGGTTTCTCCTTTAGTTCAGCAAAAGTTACTAAAAATGAGGACTGACCTTCAAATTGCCAAATACTAACAATAACATGGGACCCTCCTCCCATCAGGTCCTCAGTGTTTATCTACATTACCTCAGGTTAGAGTTTTCTGGAAAAAAAAATACACTCACTGCTTAGGGCAATTTGTTGTTTTATCACACTACACATATCACTCAGGAAAAAAAAAACCTTAATTAATGCAAAAAATAAAATTTCAGCTACATCTGCTCTGTACCTTTCTATCTCTTCTTTCCAGTTGCTCAACACAGACAAGGGACAAAGGATCAGAAATGGTCCTTCATCACTTAATCTTCCTGCCAAGTAAATGAAGAAAGCAATCGTCTGAAACACAGAAAAAGAAGGCAGTTTGATCACATTTCCATATGAGAAACAGCCACAAAGTTCCCACAACCTTGTAGACAACACAAACTCTTACAGAACACTTGGTTTACAAAAAATAATGTACACATTAGGAGAGTCATCCATTTCTAGAGTGTAATCATGTAAACTTCAAAATAATTGCTGAAAAAATCTATGGCACTCAATTTATCAACAGTTAACAAGCAACGGTGCTCAATATTCATGTAATTGAATCTCTAATGCAGTGGTTCTCAACCTTCTGGCCTGTTAAATACAGTTCCTCATGTTGTGACCCAACCATAAAATTATTTTCACTTCTACTTCATAACTGTAATGTTGCTACTGTTATGAATCGTAATGTAAATATCTGATATGCAGGAATGGTCTTAGGTGGCCCCTGTGAAAGGGTCATTCGACTGCCAAAGGGGTCGTGACCCACAGGTTGAGAACCGCTGCTCTAAGCAAGAAAAAAGTCAGGAAAGACCACAGAAATCAATGAAAACAATGCAATGAATGTACAAGAGATCAGGAATACTCTGGAAACATACAGCACGTGTCAGAGTATGACTGTGAAAATGACCAACCACGTGGAGGCCTCTACTGCTTACCAGGTTCTCTTTCCTTCCTATCTGTATTTATAGAGCACCTTCTATTTGCTAGGCTACCCTTCTGGAGCTCTGGTATATAAAAGTGAACAAAATAGACAAAACTACTAGCTCTCCTGGAATAGACATTCTAGTGTAAAAACAAACAGTAAGTAATGCCCCATAAGCTTAAGTAGGGAGATAAAATGAAAATTTTCGTAAAGCCCACTAGTCCTACTAAAGGATATGGCTATACACACTTTTGACTAGAAAAGTTTCTTTAGAAGATTGCAGAGAAAACAGCTCTCTTTTATAAAACAAAAAGCCACCATCTCCAAATGCTAAACTGTTTCTGAAAAAATCTATCCTAAGGATATAATCCAAAATACTGAGAAAGCAAATACCCAAAGGTGTTCACACTGAGGTTAATTTAAGTAACACAACAAAAAAGGAACTCATCATTCCTCATCTTTAGGACATTTAAGTAAATTATGATCGATTCTCTTGAAGGAATATTAAGTAGCCAATAAAAAATAATTATTGGGAAGAATAGAAATGGAAAATTACAATGACAGTGTTAGATTATTAAAATCCAAACTATAAGTGCACTATAATTTCAACCATTGTAAAACATATACTACTATTTATGCCTATGATTAGAGTACTGTGGTTATGGGTTGGTAGTTGTTTTTTTTTTAACTGAAATTACATTAATTTTATAATAGAAATAATTTTCTTTAATTACCTATCACTTTCCAATCCAGATTGTGCTCAGAAAAATCAACCAATAAATAAGTACTTATTGGATTAAAAGCACTCTGTCTAGCTTTTGCTGAAGATACTATTTAGAAAAAATTTCTTTTGTAACTTTTCTAAACCAGATATATCTACAAAATTAATTTGGATTGACTAGTGAATTATATCAAATATTTAAGAAAAAAAAACAGTAACAATTCTACATAAAATTCTAAAAAAACTGCAGAGGAGAGAATACTCAACTCATCCTATGGGTCCAGCTTTACCACAATAACAAAACCAGACAAAGATATTACAAGAGAAGGAAATCACAAATCAATATCCTTCAAGAACACAGAGGTAAAAACGCTAAACGAGATTTTAGCATGACGAATTTTAGCAAGAGAGGTCCAGCGCTTTTAAATGGTTGAAATCATGTTGATGAATTTGGAGGTGTAGTATTTTTAGGGCACTTGAAAGTAGAACTACATGAACACCCTGGGGAAAGGCAAAGGACATGTGAAATTTGCTGGCTCTGCATTTGCTGGAGTCGGGACAATCCCAATGTCCACCGCAAAGGTGGCTGCAGGGAAGGCCTTGCACCTGGCTCCCAGAGACCTCGGGAAACCTGTCTTTGTTCTCGTTCACAGCTCTCGGCTTGGGAATATACTAGAACCAGATGTACTTGCCTAAGAAATATCCTCATATGACCGTACGTGCGGGTCATAAGGTATTCTGAATAACCCCAAGATTCATGAGGTGTACCTGCCTTAGTCTCCGACACAGGGCCAGACGAGCCTACCTGCAGAACTCCTGCAGTGCATGTGAGGTTAGAGCTGGAGCGAGCACCTGAGCTTCTTCTAAAAGGACTAACGAGACCGTCACTCATTCTGTGTGTTCACCGGTGAAACCCACACTTCCACGGTTTCTGATCAAGTGGCCGCTGCTCTGTCCTGACTGCACTGACTTTCTTTGGTATCCCGCAGACAAGGAAACCTTTTATCTAACCCAAGGAGTGCCTGTGTCTGGGTCATCCATCAAGCCTACTACTGACATGTCAACACAGGACTACACTGGTGAGCATCCTACCAGAAGCATCTACCGCAACACACCACCTCCTTACCCATGCCTCAAGAGGCCACATCTGACTCTCCAATCTCTAGACTATGTCCTACCATTACATGTCCAAGGCATTTTGGAAAACATAGGGTATTTCTTCTGCACTTCTCTAACAGGCTAGAGATATTTCTTCTACTCACTGAGGAAGGGAAATTAACATTAGAAGTGATCCAGCTAACTTACTTTGTTAGAGTACTGCTAAGGAAGACAGAAACAATTTGATCCCTGAGACAGGAATATTTGCTTTACAAGAGAAAACCCCTGCCCCGTAACTAAAATAAGGGTAGTGACACAGTTCAAAACTGCCCCTGATCCGAAAAGTCAACTCCAACGTCAGAATCTCTAAATAAAGGTTCAGGCATTTCACCACCTAATATAAAAATGCATACTAGTAATTAAAGATAGAAATGAGTTGCAAGAAGGCATTTCAGTGAAGGTGAGACCATCCTACAATGTCAGTGGGGAGCCAGTACTCTCGCCCTCAACCAGAGGTTAAGTGACATACCTGGCAGGTCTTACCCAGGCCCATCTCATCTCCCAGGATGCAGCCATTCTGACAATGGAAGCGCTGGGCTAGCCAGTTGACTCCCTCCAGTTGGTAAGAGCGTAAGTTAATCCCTAGAAATAAAAAACACAGCAAGTCCAAAAGGCAAATATTTCAGCACACACACACACACAGGCTACACTCTAAGACTTCAACTGAAGGATATGGCCTAAACCCTTGTACCCCCAACATCACCGGCCATAGCCTCTGCTGGGAAGTTACAAATATGTAAACATCTACCGACTTCCAAACTGCTTTTCAGCAGATTTAGTCACCATTATATTCAAAGCCCAGTATTATGGGATCCACATGACAGATGAAAAAGTCAACTTGGGAGTTGGCCTCGAATACTGCCTGACCCTTATGCGAGTGTCCATTCTAGGAAATGAGGCATTACTGATGCAACATAACCACACACAACACATGAATTGCACCTGTGTCTGCTTGTTTAATTGAAACCACTTGAATTTTGCAAAAAAATAAGTAAATAAGAAAAGACTAGATTGAATTATGCTTCAAGAGAGATGCAGTGCTTTTAAGACTGAAATGATGTTGCACAGAGGGTGTTTAAGGGTGTGCAAGGGCCAGAGATGTCTGCAATCCACGTGGAGCTTCCGCTGTCTCTCCTCTCTCCCTTAGGGAAAGAATATCCAATTTCAGAAAACAGCTACATCTTGGGAGAAGGGAAGACCCCAAGCATACAACTATTAACAAAACTATAATTTTCTGGCTTGAACTCACAACCTTTAAAAAGGAACTAGAGGCCATATATAATAATTGTAGAACATCTGGGGAAAAAATAAATTATTTTTATTTAAGCACTTAAATTTGTTACTAAATACCAGAGAGAGTAGTAAACACTTCACATAAAGTTACCTCCTTTAATACTTATAACCACCCCATGTAGTCGGTATTATCTCCACTTTGTAGGTTAGAAAATTCAACTAATCAAAGAAGACTAAAATGTGAAAGACCAACATGGCTTCGGGGGAGATGGAGATTTTCTTTTCACTGTTCTTCTTGCTAATGCAACTAAAAATCCTGAACGTTACAAAGAAAACAAACATAAGGCAACTCTGAAAAGGTGGGGAGAAGAGGCAGCCCAGCTTGTGACCTCAGGACCCAAGGAACCTCAAGGCGATGAGTTCCAGGTTTCGTTTCGCCTCATACATCCCAGACGTGGAGCTGAAAAAAGGAACGACCCAGAGAAATGCCTGGACTTCCACCCCCAGGAGATCACATGAGCCCTCTCCAAGGCCACCCTCGAAAGTGGTGTCCCGGGAGGCCTTGCGGAGGTAATGGGACTACCCTACAGCGTCGGTGAGACCAACTGGGGAGCCATACCCCGCACCCGCATCCGGAGAACTGGGGAGCCATACCCGCATCCAGAGGTAAAGGGGCGCCCCCTCCCTAGCCTCGGGTGTCAGCATAGGCTGAAAGGTTTGCTCCTCGTTGACTTTAGGGAAGGAAGGGCTAATAAGCTACAGTTATGTGCGGGGATGAGCTGATAAACTTGGCTTGGATGCATATTTTAAAATACAGGGGGGAGTCCTGACTGGTTTGGCTCAGTGGATAAAGCGCCAGCCTGCGAACTCAAGGGTTCTGGGTTCGATTCCATGCCCATGGTTGTGGGCACATCCCCAGTGGGGAGTGTGCAGAAGGCAGGTGATGATGTTTCTAACTCTCTATCCCTCT